>QJNU01000698.1:0-36622 GCA_004154915.1 Monosporascus ibericus | reverse complement strand
CGCGTACAGCGTTAAGTAGCTTAGCCACGGAACATGTATGGGCCGATCAGTAGGTGACCTTTCCGTATATGGGGTGCGCTACGCACCCCCCAGCTAGCTGATATACCCCTTTAACGCCTTGAAGTCTTCACGGCGTTGATCGTCACACTTCATTATTTCCTAAAGCCACAGCTGTCCATTCCACCTCTCCTCCGGCGATTAAATCCTCCTGATCAGCCAATTCCTCGTCTGAAATAACCTTCAAAGCTTTCCTTTACTGGTCTAAAGCTTCTATGATATCCATCAGTCCTAGCTGCTCTCTGAAGTTCCTAAAGGCTTCTCGTAATAGGGCTTTAGTTAGTCTATCAGCCAGCATGTCGCCTGTAAGCGTATAATTCACTCTGATTAGGTCGCTCTTTGTTGCCTTTCGTAGCCAGTAGTTATGTATATCTACGTGCCGTAGTTTTATTTATAAAAGTGCGATGTCGGCGTTGATTAGCCGTATGGTCTGTTAATTATCGTACCATATATTTAGCGGTTTTATATCGAAACCGATTTCCAATTCTTTAATTAGTCGAAAGTTAAATAAAGCTTTTTTAACAACTTACGTAAAGGATAATAATTTTGCTTCGGTTATAAAAATAATTATTATGTTTTATTTATTTGCCCGTTATTTTATTATTTTTCCGAAAAGCTTTATTATATAAGTTTAGGAACTTTTTCGATTAACTATATTATCCGTAAAGGAAGCGTCGTTTTAAATATTTATCAAGTTTTCGCTATCGAATTATAACGTTAACGTTTTAATACCGATTAAGTATAATATAATTTTGTTAATAACGTTATAATATACGTTACTAAAGTTTTAATTAAATCGTACGAATTAAGATATTGCAAAAAATATATTAGGTTGCGTATTAACTATAATATATAAAATGGAACCGATTCTTTTCTGGTATCTATTTATTAAACCTAAATAGGTTAGATCAGGATTTGGTAATAGCTTAACGTTTATTATTAGCGTTTTTAAAAGGTTATTTAGATTTTCTTTAAGGATTAAATTAATTAGCTTGTTTATAAAGTTAAATTAGGATAGCTAAATTTTCCTATTAAGTTTATCTTTAATTATTTCGATCTTAAGGAATTATTATAAGTCCTTATTATTTATAAGGGTATATCGTTTTTATATTTGTTAAATTAATTAATTAACAAAGTCTTAATACTTTTTGCTATACGTAACAATTATGTCGTCGACGTAGAAGAATAAAAGTACCCCTTAATAAAGGAAATAACATAATTCGTAAAAAACGGGGTTAAATCCCAAATCCTTAAGTATATTAATAAAATCTTTTTGCTAAAATAAAGGCGATTCCTTTAATCCGTATAATGCCTTTCTGATTAGGAATATCTTGCTACGTTATGGATATCCTGGGAACGTTTTTATGTATATTTTATAAAGTAGGTTCGCGTTAACGAAGGCGTTTATAACGTTATATTACTTAAACTTTAGGTTAAACCTAGCCGTAATAGCGATTAAAGCTTAAAACGACCTTTTAGCAAATGTAAATGCGTATATATTACCATATACGTTCTTAAGCTGTTAATTATTTCGTGCGACGAAACGGGCCTTACATTTTTAAAGCCAGCCATATTTATCAAACTTATAAACGTATACTTATATGCATCCTAATACCTATTTCCCTTTAATAAATAACTAATCAACAGTTTCCTAAAACTTTATTTCTTTATAACTTTATAAATAAGCCGTTTCGACGTTATAAAACATCTTTCTTAACGGGTATATATTTAGCTTTTTATAGCCTCGCGGCAGTAATGGCAAATTTCGCCTATGTATCCGGTTTAATAACTTAGGTAACGTTTTTATTCTTATTATATTAAAGCCTTTCCGATTAAAACGGCGCGTATTTCGGATTTTTAATTTCCTTAAATTTCCGCAACTTACCGGCCGGTTATTACGCGTACTTACAAAATGGGCTATTCGTCCTGCATTAAATACGGCCTCCCAAACTTTATGGTCGTTTTTAATAACACCCTTTCGGTTCGGAACGTATAGGAAGCCTATGTTTATAACCCGTAAGGTGCTTTTATTTTTTACCGTTGCTTTATGTTAAATAAAGAAACGGGAACCTAAGGTTACCTTTATTACTTCCGCCGGCGTAATAATCGTAATAGTTATTAATATAAACGTTAATAGCGGTAATGGTTTAGGGGTCGGAAATGGCTTAAACAAAACGGTTATATAAGGATAATTAATCTTATACGAATAAACTTATTTTCCTTTATCCCGTACGTCTTTTTCGCCTGTGCTATCTTGAAACCATCTTTTCGATCCAGCCGGTAACTAAATCCCGCTTAGGTTTTTATCCTTTTTTTAGATATATATTAGGTAACTATTAACCTAATTAGGTATCTTTACCTATTAAAGCAAAATCTGCAGTTTATTTTCCGTAACGTAGAAAAGGTTGTTTTTAAAGTTTTTGATATTACCAGAAAAGGTAATCTTTTCGTTAAATTGTACGTTTCGAATAACGATAACTTTATTCGTTAATAAGTTCCAAACTTCGTAAATATTTATTAATCGGTAACCGATAAGGAAGCTAATTTATGCTTTAAGATTTAGCTTTTAAAGCCTTTATTTTTTTTTCATGGCGGTAATCGTTATAACGTAGGCCATATAGCCATAAGTACGTAAGTAGGCCTTTTAGGGCTTCCGATTAAGTATTATAATGCCGTTTTTATACGTTAAATAAGTATAATAAATTTTATATAAAGTTTGTTAAAAAAGAAAGTATTTAGGGATACGGTTATATAAATATATTACCGCTTTAAAGATATATACGATTAGGAACGTTGGTAACTTAATGCCATTTCGTATCGTAATCGCTTTTTCCTTAATTATACCCTTTAAGCGTTTTATACCTCCGTTTTGGGCCTGGGTATATAGTGCTAAAGGCTTAAATCTGATATTAAAAGGAGGTAATTAAAGCATATCTCGAAATTAATAATTCTTTAAGATTTCGTTATTGTATTCGATTACTTATAAGAAGATTTTATTTTAATTTTTTAAGATTTTTAAAAAATGTTAAAACGTTATAATTAATATATTTTTTTTTTCGATTTTTCAGGTAAATATCTTAAATAAAGCTTAAATATTTATCGGTAGCGAACATAACGTATCTATATCTTTTAGGGTCCTTTTTGAAGTTAGTGAAGTCGACGGCGATTCTCTGGCCTAATCGGGATGCTTTTTTTCGAAGTTCGTAACGTATTTATTTTTTTGCTTTTGCCTTACCATATACTTAATATTCGATTATTATAAAACCCTTTAATCGGATTCCTTTAATATGGGATTATAATTAAGCGATTATTTCGGGGCTTAAATAGCTTAGGCGTAAGTGTTACATAATACCGTTACCTATACGTAATAATTTTTTCGTTTATAAATTAACGTTTCGTTTATAAATTATAAAGGCTGCATAAAAAGTAGCTACGTTAATATTTTCGATAACGAACTGATTAAACTTATCTGTTAACGTAATTATAACTTGATTATACTTATTTCGAATATAGTTATTAATCCTTTGGTTATTTTACTAATAACCTTTTTTCCGGAACTGTCGAAATAATATTAGGTTATCTACGAATTTTTCGTAATAGGCCACATTATAAAGCCGTAACATTTTCGTACCGTTAGGGCTTTAAAGTAATACATTAACCTTTCCGTACTTTTTAATCGGGACGAAGTTATTACCTACGTACATTCCGTTACCTTATACGGTTGGTTTAAAATTTAGGAATTTGTTAATAAGGTTAAAAATATATATCGTAAACCTTAAGTCCAAAATGGATGAATTCCTTAAGGGATAAAACGAAACGCTTATAGCGTTACGTTAATTAATAATTAGAAAGTACGTTAGGATTCGTTTTACTTTTTTTAAAAGTTAATCTGTTTTTATAATTAACTTTTTTATCGTTTTTAATAGGCGGTTAATCTTTTCTTTTAAGAACTGATCGGTAATTACTCGGTTTCGAACGAATAATTTTAAACTTTCGCTAAGTCGGAAACCTTTTAAAGCTTTATTAGGAAATGCATAAAAGTACTGGGTTAGCTTATGATAGTTACTTAAGTACGCTTTATACCGTATGCTTTATGTATTTAATTCCTAACGTTTCCGTTTATTAACGCTTCGGTCCGCATAGAAACCTTTACGATTATCTCGCTTCGACGTTCGTACCGGAATCCTTTTTCGTAGCTAAAGGTTAATAGGTTTAGTTTTTTCTTGATCGGGGTTATTTTGATTAATAGGATCCGCGGGAGTTCCGTAAAACGTAAGAAACGTTACTTTAACGTTTTTCGATATAAATGGTTAATAGGTTATAACCTAATAATTTAAAAAGTTAGTTGTTACCTTTTGGTAACTGATCGTATTATTATTGATCTTTGCTTTTTTTACTATTTGGAAGGTTATTATCCAGGTCTTTATAATAAAAGCCAAAGTTATATATAAGTCGTTAACCCATATAATCGTTATATTCGTTTTTGGGATACCATGTCGTTACTTTTAAACCATAATCTTTTACCATCTTACGATCTATTCGTCTAGCTTTTTGCCAGACTTCGAAGCTTACTTTAACCTTTCGCGGTACTTTCGTTAGATGTTAATTAGTAACCTGCCGTCGTACATCTTGCCGAATTTAGCCAGCTTAACGTACCACTTTCGCAGGTTTTTTCCTAAAAGAAAACTTATTCCTTTAATCGCTAAAAATATAAACTCCAGGACCCATTTTGTAAAGTCGTTAATACCTTTACGGAAGGTATCGTATTTCCGATTCTTGTAAATATATGCTGTAAATTTTTAATTATAGGTTTGTTTGCCTTCGGTCGTTATCTTAAGGACGTTCGTAAAATGACCTATAAGGTCGACGTCTTCGAATGTACTGTCGGAAGTTAGGGTATTATTTTACGTTTAAGGACGAACTCGTTTCTTCGGATATAAGGTTATATCGGGTTTTATAGGTCTAACAGGCCACGAACGTAACTGATCAGGATCGATAAAGTCCCAAATATTAAGCGCGTACGCTTTAAATTGGAATTCGCCTTTAAAGCGGTTCTAATCCTTAGGTCCCTGGTAGATGATTTGGGATACCGACTATACGGTTGCCATTGTTGCTATTGAAGTATATTGATGATTTCTACTGATATACAGCTTATATCGTTTTAGCAGTAGCTGATTAGTTGATATTTACGCGAATTAAGCGAATAAGACTTTTAATTGTTAGATATAAGGGACATCAGTTATGTTGTTATATTATGCTAGATACGTATGCTGTTGCACGCGTACAGCGTTAAGTAGCTTAGCCACGGAACATGTATGGGCCGATCAGTAGGTGACCTTTCCGTATATGGGGTGCGCTACGCACCCCCCAGCTAGCTGACATTATCCCCATTTCGAAAGTACTAAAGCCGACCGATAAAAAAACGATTACCAATCGAATTTCTAACCTATATCCGCGAACGTTTCTTGGCTGGCTTTAATAGGTAGAAGATATTCGCAAAATACGTCGTATCAGAAAGCTATAAGGCTTTATTAAAAGGGGCGTTACAAGGCTATAGGGTAAACCTGTAAAGCTTGTTATAGGGTACGTTCCGAGGCGCGTTATAGGGCCTATCGCGGTATTGCAGGATTTGTCGGAGAAACAATTCGATTCTGCGTAATTAAAGGATTAGGACAAATATTTAAAAAAAGAAAGAAGACTTACTATAATATAGAAATAAGTATTTTTGGCCTGCAAAAAGGGTGATAGTAAAAGAATACTGTTACTAGCTGCTATAATGGCGGTCGCAAACAGGTTGGCAGGAAGGAATAGCAATATAACGTCCGCAACAAGGTTTAATATAATGCGTGCACTTATTAAAAAGTTGTAAATACGGTCAGCAAAACAGAATACGGTTAATTTAAATCAATTAAATGTATTATAGTTCAGTTATTTAGATTGATTATTACGAGGTGTTAAAAAGTGGCCCGCTCGTTTATGTGGTCTACTCGCTTATGTCCTACGTTATATAATAAGGCAAAAACTAAATGATATAAATCATACGCAAAACTACAACCATCACTAATCGCAAAATAACTATAAGATTCCGTTACTATCGACTTTATTACTAAAATTCCATTATTAAAAAGCCTAATTACGAATACATATTACGACAGCATCTTCGTAATCGTTAACTGATTTACCAAGTTTTCTTACTTTTTATCATATAATGAAAATATAAACGCAAAACAATTAACATACATCTTTTTAAAACAAACATTATTTTAAATAAAAAACAACATTTATTTCGAAATTTAAACAAAAACTTATAGCATAACTAAGCCCAAATCCCAAACTATATAATATATTTGAACTTTAAAAAGACGAATAAATAAATAAAAATAACTAAAAATTAAAAACTTACCTACAGTATTATATTAATTACGAACAAAACGATTAAATTTAAAAGCTATCTCTAGCATAACCAACCTATAATATTAATTACTATAAAAGCGTTAAAATAACTTTAGCAAACGCCAACTTCGGTTTTACATTAAAAGTTTATAAAAACACATATAGAAAACTAATTAACGTTAAATCAATCCTTATATTAAAACAACTTAAACAACTATACGCAAAAATAAAGACAGAACTTAAATTTATACGCAACCAAATAAAGAAATAGTACAACCAAAAAAGGTTAGAAAAAACTAACATTTTATAAAAATAGTTTACCAAGCCACCAAACAAAAAACTTAATTTTAAATACATCGGCCCATACAAAATCGCTAAAAAAAAATTAAAAAGTAATTACCAATTAAAACTACCACTTAAAGTTAAACTTTATATAATCTTTCATATTTCCTTACTCGAGTTAACAGCAAATAGTATCAAAATTAACATACAGTATGAAAAAAAAAAAAAGGGAAAAAAATACACCTACATACGTAGCAGAAAGGTTTTGGATATACGGAAAAAAGGCGGATTTACCGAATATCTGGTTAAGTAAAAAGAAACTACACAAACTCCGAAAATACCTGGAAACTCGCTCAAAACCTTATAAATACTTAACGCCTTCTAAGGAATTTTTACTAACAACGCCGGAAGCACTAATAAGGGTACCCCAAACCGCGCTATCCGGGATTAGTCAGTCGTTACCGTCAACCCTAAATCGATTGATCGGGCCTACGGTCTGGGTCGACGTGGCCGCAACAACCGCCGCCTCCAACTACTTTTGTCTTTTCTTTAAACGATTAAATTCTTTCATAACCTTTGCACCCTGCACGCTACGGCGAAACATTTCGATACCTCGAAAGGGAAAAAGTTTCTTTTATTTAGGTAAACGATTTAAATAACTAAACAACTTAAATAAGTACTATTACACTTTAAATAACTCTTTCCTAATTATACGTTCTGCTAATTTTAAACGGTCCTCCTTTACAGTAGGCTTTTTATATTTAAGCTCGAAAAGGCCGACCAAATTATAAAAACTCTTATACTTAATACAACGCGTACACTTCCTTAAACTATAATAAGTCTTATAAATCTTATTTTTAAATTTATAACGAATATAAAAAAAGTTCGATAACATAATAAAATCACAACGTTTAATACGCTTTAAAAAAACGAAAGCGTTAATACGTTAACGAACGCAAAGTTTTTCGATACGACCTGATATAATAAATATGAAAAAAAGAAAGTTACTTATTAAAATTAGCAAAATAAATAATGAATTTTAATGATAAAGATATTAGAAAGGAAAAATTGTATTATGACCTAGCGGTTTTAGTTATAATATAAACAGTCGGATTTCCAAAGGGTAGCTCCGACCTAAATTCAAAAGTCACGTAACTAGCTTAAAAAACTTGAAGGTTCTTATTAGCCTAAATGCTTTAAAATAATCGAACTATAAAAAGGCTTAAAGGGACTTAAAAGCATTTAACTATCAAATGAGGTTAAGCCGCCTAAATACCTGAAGCCAAAAATAAGGATATATATATTCGCTATCCTTCATAATTTAAATAAATTATCAACTTATAATACAACTTAATTACCCAGATTACCTTTAATAATCTGCTATTACCAGACGTAACTATCGCATACCTTACTGCTTAGTTTCCCACGACATTACTGCTAACATAAACCGTACAACTTAGGTTTAATAGTCGGTTAAACTAACCAGCCGTTACAGAAATTAAACGACGAATTTCGATGTCGTTTTAATATAGAATTACGATATAATCCTCGGAAAACTACGGTTATATTAATATAATCTCTTAATCTATCAAGGAACTGAACAGGTAAAGTTTACTTTATGTGTCTTCGATAAATAAAAGTAAAATACAAAAACGTCTTAATATTCGATCGAAAATGATAACAGGTATAAATATAATAAAGATACGGCAGAAACCTTATTACCTATAAGAATAAAATATAAAAAGAAACAAGAGCATTACAAAAAAATATGACGCATTATTATTCTTATTATTAAAACAAAGTTGCGAAACATAAACAATTACCTAAAGCATTAACACTTAAAGCTAAATATTATAACGTACCTTTATAATATTTGAATATAAACGATTATTTGAAAAGGAACTTAGAACGAAATTATAAAAATATAACGAATAAGATTACGAAATAGTTTTTAAAGAAAAAATATTAACTAGATTTTATCCGATTTATAAGCTTAATAAAACGGAATTATAAGCATTACGTAAATGCTTTACGGACAAACTTTAAAAAGGTTATATACGACGTTACACTTTATTAGCCAGATATCTTATATTTTTTATATTAAAAAAGAACGAGAAGTTATATTCAGATATTAACTAGAAGTAATTAAATAATATAACAGTTAAAAATAGAACGCTATTACTCTTAATTAATTAATAAAACCCCGGCTTTATAAAGCAAATTGGTTTACAAATCTAAATCTTAGAAAAGGATATAATTAAATTCGTATTAAACTAAAATACGAATAGGAAATAACTTTTAAAACGAAATACGAACTTTTAAATACCTCGTTATACCTTTCGAATTTACGAACGTGTTATTAACGTTTTAGCGAATAATTAATTATATACTTAAAAATTACTTATATATCTTTATCATTTATTACCTTAATAATATTCTTATTTACTAAACAAATAGAAATAAATAAATATATGGGATACGTTTATACAATTCTTAAAGACTTATAGGACGTTAATTTACTGGTTCAGATAAAAAAAGCTAGTTCTATATATAAAAAGTGGAATTTTTAAGATATTTTATTATTTTAGGATATATTAAAATAAACCTTAAGAAGATTACTATGATATAAAAATAAAAAACGCTTACTATAATTATAAAAGTATAACGTACCACACAAGCTCGCGGCGCACACAAGCTCGCGGCGCGTTTTTTGGAATCTCGCAATAACAAACCCAAATTAATTAACTATAATACATTAAATTAATTCAAATTAATCGGATTCTTTTTCGTTAAACGTATCTATAACCTTTTCATAAGTACGCGTATTATATCCGGGCTTGCCGTAGACGCCATATTTCCGTTCCTTCGTTTTAACCCTTTTACGATAATTACCTTTAGCCGTTATTAGCTACATTTTTTCACCATCCCTTTCCTTTTCGGCCAAAAAAGCTTATCCTTCTTATATAATAAATGTTCCTTTTTCTTAAAAACATTTATTTTTAATCCTCCGACGTTTACTCAAGATATAATTCGTTTCGCGCAATTAAACGTTTTTTTCCCGAAAAAACGCGGCTTTATGCAAAAATAACATATAACCTTTTGTTACAAAACTAACCGACTTAATTATTTTTGTTAACGAGCTGCCCTGGTAATTTTTAATTTTTCTTTATAAGTAACGTTTTTATTTTATTACTTTACGGATATTTTTAAAGGTTTTCGCGGACGGGGAAATAAAATTAATAAAAGTAAGCAGGAAAATAATCGATATAGGTATAACTAAAGGAATTTCTAAGTCGGATAAAACGTTATTAAGATCGAATAGAACAAATCCAGCTTTTTGAAAGCCGGATTTGATATTATCGGACGTTATGGTAACTTTAAACGCGTTGTAAAAACCGAAAAGGAAATCTTTTTTCGCGATATGGGTATAATAATGTCGCATCAAATTTTCGATATACAGCAAATAAGCGCGCTTCAAAACAAAAAAGCAGGATAAATCGAAAAATTAAAGCCGATAAGAAAAATAAGCAGGTATACAAAACGTAATAATGCCGTTATTCGCGCAATATTTTTCGAATTTAATCAAATAATAATTTTCGTGGCCGTCGAAGATAAAGAAACGTTTCGATCCTTTCGTACGCGTTCGTATATACTTATCGAAATATTAAATCCATTCTAAATTTAATTCGTTCGTTATCTAGCTATTATGGCTTATACTAAACTTTCAGTCGGATAATAATAAATATTTTCGATACTAAGAACTAAAGTAATTTTTTTTAGCCAAAATAATAAATAAAAGTATAACCTAACCTTATAAATTAATAACTTATATAACTATTACTTATTCCCGGTTACCTTATTACGCTTATTTAAATCTTTTACGTTTTTTAGCATTTATAATTACCATACCGGATGCTATAAAAAGCCCCATTAAAAAGCCCGTTTCGTCGAAGTTATAAATATCCTTTTCTGCGATACCGTATTTTACGATTATAACCCGAACAAGTTCGAACCACTTACGAAATATCTTTAAATCTTCGCATAATATTCTTTAATAATCGATCTTTCGATTTAAACGCGTCTTAAGTTTTTTTTGCCGTCGAACAAAGTTCGACGCCCAATTAACTTTAACGCGTTCCGCGGCGCGTTAAGCGAGCAACAAATTCGCCATATCTTTAACGTATTAAAGCCGGACAGGAAACGCTCGTACATCTAGGTTAAAAACCCTTTCGACAATGGATTTCTTTTCGGTCGGGGTTAGTTTTCGCAAATTAAGGATAATATCGGTTCGGGCGCGTCTACCGGAATATCGGGCTTTTAAGGTCGTTTCGGCAATACCGTATATAAAACTAAGTTTTTTATAACTAAGTTTTAAATCTTGCTTTTTAACCTAAACGGCTAGGTTCGTTCTGGTATCTTTCGTAAAACGTTCCATATTATTAATGTTAAGTAATTAACAAATAAAGTTAAATGGTAAAAATGTTAATAAAAACGCGCCGCAAGCTTGTGTACGCCGCGAGCTTGTATGGTACGTTAAACTTTTTCCGAATTTGTTAATGATTATAGGAAGTTTATTCAATACTTTAATAAGATAATTACGTTATTATCGAGCTTGATAAAAAAAACTAATAAATTCCATGAAATAATAAAAACGGAAAAGGTATTTTACGAAATCAGAAACGTAATTATTAGCCAATTAGTATTAATTATAAGCGACCTAAACCGCCTAGTTAAGTTTAAAACCGACGCCTCGGATTACGTTTTAAACATAATAACCAGATATCGTAATAATTAACGTAATTTATATTTTATCATATTTTATTCTTATAAATTAAAAAAGTAAAGTTGAATTACGGCATTCCCAGTAAAGAATTTATAGTTATCATTAAGACTTTCTAAGAATTTAAATACTATCTTTAAAAAAACTTCTACTAAATGAAGATATATACGGATTACACAACCTTATTTGTTTTACTATTATCAGAGGATTAATAAAACGATAATTACGTTACGTTGAGAAATTAACAAAGTACGACTTTATTATTATCTATCGAAAAAAATCGGGAAATAACGAAGTAAACGTATTTAACTAAAAGCTAAACCTAAGCAAAGAAAATAATTAAGGTTAATTACTAAATTCTCGATATTACTTTAAAAAGATATTTATAATTATAATAAATAGTAACGATTAAAGCAACATCCCTTAATTTATACTAAAAGAATCTGAGAATATAACGATAACTTATTTAAAAACAAATAAAAAATACAAGTTTTAAAAAAAATACCAGGAAATATTAATACAACATATATACGAATATCAGTTATATAAACCTCTAAGGATTTACGAAACCGTAAAATAATTATAACGTACTTATTATTTCCTTAAAATATAATTAATAATAAAAAAGTACGATAATAATGCTACATATGTAAGAAGGCAAAAACTCGGCGATATAAACTATACGGAAAACTATAGCCATTACCAGTTATAAAACGACCATAAAATTCCGTTACTTTCAACTTTACTACTAAATTTCTATTATTAAAAAACCTAATTCCGAGCGTATATTACGATAATAGTTTCGTAATCGTTAATCAATTTACTAAATTCTCTTGTTTTTTTTACTATATAATAAAGATACGAATATAAAATAACGGGCATATCTCTTTTTAAAATATATCTTAAAAATAAACGGATTATTAATAAAACTTATTTAAAACAAAAAAAGAGATTCACTTTAAAAGTTCAGCAAGGATTTATAATATAACTAGGCCTAAATTATAAATTATTTAACGTATTTAAACCTTAAACAAACGGACAAATAAAAGATATTAATCAAATATTAAAAGGTTATTTACGAAATTATATTTATTCTAAATAAAACGTTTAAATTTAAAAGTTATTTATTATATAATTAACTTATAATATTAATTACTACAAAAGTACAAAGATAATTTAAGTAAATGCTAACTTTAGTTTTATACTAAAGGTTTATAAGGACGTATACAATAAAGAACAAATTAATATTAAAGTAATTTTTATATTAAAACAACTTAAATAATTATACAAAAAATATAAAAACGGAACTTAAATTCTTACGTAATTATAGAAAAAAGGCTTTAAATAAAAAGAGTTAAAAGAATTAATCTTTTAAATGGGAAAAATAATTTACTTTATTCTTAAAGATATTTAAATTAAGTAATGAAAAAAAACCTTCATTTTAAATATATTAGCGTATATAAACCTACTAAAACAAATTCAAAAAATATTTATTTATTAAAATTACCACCTAAAGTTAAACTTTATCCAGTTTTTTATATTTTCTTATTCGAATTAACTATAAATATTATTAAAGTTAATATAAGATATAAAAAAGAGTTAAAAAAGGACAGGCCAATATATAAGGTAGAAAAGATCTTAAACATACGAAAAAAAGGCGGACTTACCAAATACCTGGTTAAGTAAAAGGATTACCCAAATTCCGAAAATACTTAAAAACCCGCCAAAAACCTATAAGCGCTTAACGCCTTTTGAAAAACTTTTATTAATAATATTGGAAGCGTTTAAAGTAACTTCCTAGTCCAGATCCGCTAAAAAGGACTAATTAATAACCCCTAGACTAAATCAGTCGATTATCTTTACAATTTGAACGGCTTACGTAACGGCCTCCACCTTAGCCCTTTCCTACCGTTCCAGCTTATTTAAATTCTTAACATTATAACGAATCATTTTAACGGCTTTCTTCTATAAAAGTTTTTCTTATTTACGAAGGCGTTATAAGCGAGTAAGCGTTTTAAAAATCGATATTTCGGCTTTTTTCTTTTCATGCTTAATCGAATTTTTTATACGGGAAATATGGAATATTAATCATAAATTTACTTTATTAAAACTATAATTAACGTGTTTCTTAATAATATAAACATTATAATAAATTTTACCCTTTACAACGATATAATTAAAACGGTCGATACGAAAATAAGCCGAATATCGAAGCATATTTATATTAAACTTATTAATAATATAAAATAAATTTTTATAACGGTCCGAGTTAAAATCCGCAACTTACCTAATTAGTTAAGGATAATAAATAATCTTTTAGAGCAAAAATCTTAAAAAGACAAAATCGTATTATGATCTAGCCAATCTTGGCCTCCTTAAACGGTCGGAACTATAAGTGGCAAAACCCCGACCGGATAAATTACATAATCAAAATAATCGAACGTAATCGGTTCGATTATATTTAATTATAAAAAAAAGAATAAGATATATACGGTCGTTACATTATATAATATAAATAAATTATTAATTTATAGTATAACTTGGTTATTTAAATTACTTTTAATAATTTGCTATTATTAAACATAATTTTCGCATACCTTATTGCTTAGTTTCTTACTATATTATTATTAACATAAACCGTATAATTTAGATTTAATAATTGGTTAAACCGATCAGCCGTTACATTATATCTTTAATATACTAAAGCCGGACAAAAAACGTTCGCCTATTTAGGTTAAAAAATCGGTCGATAATTAAATTTTTTTTTTTTTAGTTAGTATTACTTTTCGTAAATTAAGGATAATGTCGATTTAGGAAGCTATACCGTTATATCGGTTTCTTAATATAGTTTCGAGAACGCTATATATCGTATAAAAGCGTCTGTAACTAATTTTAGGCGACTTTTCTGACCTAAATAACTAAGTTCATCCTCGCTTTTTTTGTAAGACGTTTCATGTTATAGTTGTTGAAATATAAATGATTAAACTTGGATAGTTAAGATGGTCAAAAAAACGAGCGGCGAGCTGGTGTAAGCGGGGAGCTGGTGTAGGACGTTATTCTTTTTCTATAGTAAATATACCTTCTTTTAAGAACGTTTATTTTTAATCTTTTAACATTAACTTAAAATGTGGTGCGCTTTGCGTAATTGGAGTTTTTTTTCCTCGAAAAAGAACGGCTTTGTATAAAAATAATAAGTAATCCTTTATTATAAAATTAACCGATATAATTATTTTCGTTAACGAATTACCTTAGCAATTTTCTTCCTGCTTCGGAATTCCAAACATCGACTTCCATACATATTCGATAGGCGTGCATTCGAAAAAGGTAGCCAAGAAAAAGGCTATCCATCAGATGATTATGGCACCGAGGAAGACCCAGCTCATGAAAGAAAGGGCCATTTCCCTAAAGATCCGTCGGTAGAAGAGAACAATCGAAAACTTCGTGAAGACGAGGGAGAGAAGCGAAAGAAGTTGAGGCGCCCATTCCGTCTGCGGCCAAATCCAATCAGCTTCATTGAATGTATGGGGCCACGTCATCTTTAGCCTGTTACCTGCAAGAAGACCGCCAAAGTGTGGTCAAATATAACAGCTCCGTGCTCATCCACATGTATGTGGCCGCCAAGGTTGCAATTGACAATGGCTGGGACAATTAGTCACTAGGAATCCGAGACGGGGGTGCACACGAAGTACCCACGATCTGGGTCATGGATAATCCGACGCTGGAGATCTGGGTTCATGAGTGGGTCATTAGTATCAATGTGAGAATCTTGACTTACAAGGCCCGGCAGTATCAAGTAGTCGTCAGCGGAGAACCCCTCATGTCTGATCGCACGCGCCCAAAATCTGAGAACAACGGCAAAGATCGGTAGTGTAGTGAACACAACAGAGACTATGATGATTATTGTACCAAGAGACAGGGTCATCGCGTACGCAATAGTATATACAAAAATCTCAACTGATTTCGTCCACAGCTAGATACTGGCGGAGCTTAAGCTATCCGTAATGTATTTACGTTTTTTACTTTTTCAATTTTAAATAAATTATTGGCGCATAATATGGCTTAGTCACTTTACTTACCTTTAGTTATCTGCTACTCCGAGATGTAATTAATAATACGACCTATTATTTAAAGTCTTATACTACTATTGCTAACATAAACCATACGACTAAGTTCAAGAGTTGGTTAAACCCATTCGCCGTCACAGTCATCCCCTACCCCCTTTAGGCCCCGCCGACAACAACTCAAGCCAACATATTTGCCTGCTACAAGCCCCCTATTCCGATTAGTCTATTCTGATAGCTTTTTGAACTTCTAAAGGCACTATAAATTCCCTCTCGGGTGGCACAAGGCCCCTGCGTAGCAGCTCCTCACCAGTGACCCCCGGATTTTCCCTTATCTCCTGTTCCAATGCGCGTCCCTTCCCCGTGACATCCTCGATACCAACGATCCATCTGTCCACCCAAGTCGCCGCCAACGAGCTAGGGATCCCAATCTGAATGGTGCGGTAGCCCAGCTTTTCCAGTCGAGGTGTGCGTTCCGGGTCCCATTGCACCTTGACGACCGGCGACTTCTGCCTGACAGGCTTGCTAGAACCTGCAGCGTCGCCCGGCGCAATCCCCTTACCGGGTTCGGTTGTCAACGTCGCCTTCTCCAGCAACTCGATGAAATGCTCGTGCTTCATCTTCAGCGCCAGGATGCGCTCCTGGTTCTTGTCCTTGTACGAGTATCCCGCGCGGTACATCATCCAGCACCAGCTGGGCTTGATCCATGTCATGCGGGTAAGTCGGAACTGTGGTGAGGCGCATAGCTTCTGCTGGTCGACGGCTGCAGAGGCGATTTCGCTGTTGTATGCTTGATAGACTGTGATGGTTTCTTCATCGTAATGGGCGCGAATTTGGCGTTGTTTGAGATCTGTTTTGGCGCCAACGTCTGTTGCCATTTCCTTCTGATTCGGGGCTGGAGCAGCCATTGTAACAGTATTGACTGGCATCACCGAAAGTTCAATGAGCCCCGCAACTACGCATCATTCCCAATATATTGCGCAAAAAATGGTTGGCCGCCACCACACCGGCTGAGTCACCAGCCGCAGTGCTCCTAGCGTCATTCTTCCAAGTGAGCTAACTGGATAAGCGACTGACCTCAGGCACCTCGTATCTTACATAAAGGGAATCATGTACAAGTTGAAGTCGAAAGCGCGGAATCCTATATACACGATAGCTAGCCTTTAGGCTAGCACCTTCTTTCTTTTATGGTTCAACCGCCAAGACGCTCACAGCCCTTGACCTCCACTGCTACTCCTCGAGATTCATCTATGCAAAATCCATATATTCGTTTCCACGGCTTCACATTACACCTTACTGTCTCTCGCCGTGGGACTTGCTTTGTTGCTCCCTTATATCGTCCTGGTGGTCCACACGGACCCCGCGCTACAACATGTCTTCACTCAGGGGGGCAGCACTTGTAGTGGCCGCTACGGATTTGGCAGTGTAGCTGACCCCTTAGCTTTGTGGGGCTCCTGTTATTTCTTCGTTATGCCTATGATAGAGCAACGGTATGAAGCTACTAGATACGGCAGTGCTAAGGGACCGAGTAAAGAATCCGCAGATTGAGAAAATTCTAACGTCAAACCCCGTGTGAATATCCGCGGACATGGTCTGACTACGATACCTAGGGGTGATATCGTACACGTCAGAGCCTCCTTGCAAGAAAGTCTTTTCTATATAATACCTCAAAGTGTCGCCATAGAAACCCGCAGGCACTTCTTTGACCCCATGAACTAGATTAGCCCGTATTATACCGCTCTGGAATCTCTAGACTTTGACGTAACGAGTGGCCAAATCTCCCGAGTACGGTCGAGGTTAAGCAACCATGGAGCGAATAGCCTTCTCGATCGCACTATCCGTCACAATTACGGTTATTCTATGTGTCTTAGTCGTGATTATTTCTACAAGACGTCGACAATCCAGGACCGAAGACCCTCCAGATGTTGTCCTCCGGATTGATCAGTTCCAGGAAGTTACCATTCGGCGAGAATGGTTTATTGGCATCGTGGTCTACAGTATATACAGACATGTAAGAAATAGAGTTCTCGGTGGCCTAGGTAGAAGATAGAACTATATCTCTGTAGTAGAGTTGCGCTAGAGATGCTAGTTAGACTCTCATGGTTGAAACTTTGCCCACAGCCGCGAGCCAGATAGGAGAGAGCAAGTTGAGAGTACCGCTCTTAATGAGCGCCTTGGGGTTCATTGTTGTTGGATCTCAACATATACGTGTAAAAATGTGTTATACCTAGGCGAGATGATACGATAATGCTCAGGTTCATTCTTTAGAGTCATATTTCCATGGACCCATTCTACGATTTCTCGTTTCATCGCTGCTATATTTTTCTTAACGGTAACCCAAACGACCAGCTATCTATATCTCCATCTCCTATCCTTCGTGTTGATCTCAATAGGAATGACCACCAAACTTGTTGGCACGGGCCGGGCTCCATGAGATCCTAAGGGGTCGGTGGGAAGGGGTTTCATGCTCCGTGTACGAGTTAGTTCTGGTACGGTAGGAGCTAGGCTATGTCGCCCGGAATATCCCCGTGCGGGACTGGGAGCAGGATCGGGGAATCCATGGGGCTTGCTCATGCCTTGAACACAGACCTGTTGTCCCGGTTCCAGCGGGTAATCACCATCGCCCGAAGCAGAGAGACTGGGGTTGAGCGCCAAGAAGTCGTTCAGGAAAAGCTTATTCTTGATCGCGATCTTTTCACATGTGTCCCCTTTCGTTACCACGTAACTGCGTGCGCAGTTGGTGGATGGGTGGCCCATAATTGCGTTCGTGGCGGCGCTTGACGTTGCGGATAGTGGCTGTGTTGTCATATTAACAAGTCTCGTCCATGAGATAGAGGGATGCTGAGCTTCTCGCAGGCATATGATCTGCTCGACTTTGGGCCGGTTGCATCTTGCCGAAAGCTCCGGGTTTAGTTCAAGAAGTCTTTCTAGGGGGATTCCGTTATCACGGCTGATGGTGTCGCAAGTGTCACCTGGTTGGAGCTGATAAAAGAGTACACATGGAGAAGCTCCTCGATATGGGAACCCTGTAGGGGCTGCAGGGACGCTGGCAGTTGTTACTCCAATAAATCCCAAGTTAGATATCTCAGGGGCACCGCTAGAGAGTGGCAGAGGCTTTGAGCTACTTAGAGATGCTGTTTCGACTGGTCTAGCGTTAGGATGGGTACTAGAAGAAAGGAAGAAGTCATTCATCTCTCCAAGGCTTGGGTTGGTAGTCAGAACTTCGCTCGGTCTGTAAGGGGCAGGTAATAGCATTCCGGGAAGAGCCTCATGGGGCCAGGCTGCTGTAATTGTACCGGAGCTATATGGCATCAAGGTTTTCCTTGTTGAGTGGACAGTCGCCATCGAAGTAGTCGCCAACGTAGCTATACTGGGAGCGTTGAGGGTAAGGAGTTGAGCTCCATTTTCCTCGGCTCGCACTGCCCGCCCTGCGGCACCAAGCCCTAACAGCCAAGCATACTGTCTCCTCATTATCTTTTGGTTGTTTATTTCTCGCTCTACTTTCTGTGTAGTTGCGAGATCAGGGAGTTGTCCGATGGCAGCAATTATGAGGAAGCAGAAATGAGAAAGGTCCTGGTAGTGTTTGCGGGCCGGAGCTTCCACTGATTTTATAACACTTGGGGAGAATACATGAGTCTACGAGTTCGAACACTGTAACAATTCATCGATGACTCTTGGATTGTCGAGTCGATCAGACTGACATCAGTCTAGGGATTTATGACTCAAAGGACACGTCTTCCATACTATAGCCCGATTAATGAATGAGCTAGGAGGGTTTTTATGAACAATCAAGTAACAGCTACCAGGAGTATATGGTTTTCCCCTTATGTGAAAAACTTCGTTAAATTTCAGCGCTGGCCAACCGCCCCCATGATGACATCCTCCACAGAGGCTGCCCTACTTGCTCGCCTATATCAATAACTCTTTCATAAAGAAGAAGTACATTATAATCGAGTCTCGCTGGCCCGCTTAAACCCAGGTACGGTTTATAAGGTGGTTCTCGGAATGCCAGCAGGTTGTGCATGCACGCAGAGTGGATTAGCTATATTACCGCATACGAGATGTTGTACAAGATGATACCGTCCAGTTAATGGCATTGAAGCCTTTTCAAACTCCATACCTGAACTCCCTTACTTTGTTCTGATAATAGTACGTTGCAAGCCCTCCAGCAGCGGCAAGGCCAAGCGGCACAGGAGCGCGTCCTCCGGTCTTGACCACTCTGGGAATCGCAGATGCAAGCAACAAGACACTGTTTCCGAGTGCAAGCTCAGTGCCGTAGTCTTTATTTCCCTTGATGAGATATCCTGACCGCGTTAATCAGTATACCCAGACTTGTACCCAAGAGACTCCAAGGAATAATCACTAACCGGCATATGCATATGAAACCCCAAGTCCGACTCCGGCCACAAGGGACGGTGTTGAGCGTGTTCGGATGTATCCGGCCGTTCCGCCTACGGCCACTATCAATTGTGAGGTTAGAAGTTCAGGACTAAAACTTGGGATACTAAGACTTACAGAGACCGGCTAGGGTGAACGAGGGATGCTCAGCCATTGTAGCTTAAAATGAAGGTCCACCGTCGATAGGAGGGGCTCAGGGTAGTGCGTGTTGGTGGGGTCAGACAGACGCAGACTAACTCAGGATGATTGACACAGGGGAAGAAGGTGTTGACTTTGGCTAAAAACTTATGGTCCAAGCTTTCCGGCTGACTAAGGCAACAAGGCACTTCGTAACTACGAGCTCACTTAGCACATCCATCTGTTACTTCATCTTCGTCTTGCCGTTCATGTTACCATTTTGTCAATTGCGGCAGGGAAATATTATCTTCTTTCTCCCCAGTCTATTGCGACTGTATCATATCGTGGCTCTGCAAGTTTCTAGCCATCCAACCAACCAACTACCAAATCTGCATTCGGAATACGGAGATTTCTAGCCAGAGTTATGGCTGAGCTGCCGGAAAGCCACAGTTCCGACGCCACAATTGCCGATCTCTAGTTGAGGCCCAGTTTTCCGGCTCTGTTCCTGGTTTTCATCAGCCTTCCAAAGTGCTGCATTATCAATTATGGACATGAATAGAGGAGAGGTATGCCTTGTTCACCCTCTCTCACATTAGACCTTCAGGAGATGCTTCGAATACAATCGCTTACGATTGAAGTCACTGTTAGACTTGAGATGCGAGACAGACACCGGGCCGGTTGACCGGG
This sequence comes from Monosporascus ibericus, assembly GCA_004154915.1. Lineage (NCBI taxonomy): Eukaryota > Fungi > Ascomycota > Sordariomycetes > Xylariales > Monosporascus > Monosporascus ibericus. The sequence continues at coordinate 15,847 of QJNU01000698.1, read as the reverse complement.
TGTTAGGAACAGAGTTCTAACAGGACATATACTATGACGCCCTTTTGTTCCTCAACAAGGAAACAATTCATTGGGCCACATACAGGCTGTCAAAATAAGGGCGATCCATGCAAATCGGAGGAGTGGAGGAAAACCACCAAAGAGAACATACAGTAGGGGAAGCTCGACCGCAAGAGCTACAGAGAACCATGTCGTCATACATGGAGGGACCCGTGGCTCTCGTCAGCCTATCAACAACATGGATCACGTCGGGTCATCGCTCGAAAAGGCAATGAATGGCAACCCTTTTCGAGCTAGCACAAACCAAGTTTTGCTGTATTATCCGATACTCCATTCCACATTGATGAGATCAGGTCGCTTCTATCCCATATTGATGATGATGTAGCAGGAAGCCCGGACCTTGTCTGAGCAGTGGCCTAGACTAGCAAGTACTTGCAAAGAGTCCTATGATTGTGGTTGCAGATTATCGCCCAGGCTTTGTTGATATAGGTCTACCTCACGATAGGGTTGCTGTTACGTAGGAGGTACAGAGTCTTGGCTTACCCATCCTCCCGCGTTACCTGAAGGCGCAACGGCATTTGCCCCCTGCCGGCGTGCTCTCAACGCCTATGGTTTTCACTTAAAGAGCTGCTTTGTGACCTCATCCTCGCTGCAGTTTCTACTTTGCTCTCCAATACCAAAGCTACGCTGGGCTGGTGTGGCAACGTTTCTACACACATACAGCAAACACACGAGCATGTTGGCTGCAGGTCCACAGGCGAGATTGTACTGCAGAATATCCTACCCCCCCGAGAATGACTTTCATCAGGATTCGTCACAGTCTATCTGATTCCGGGGGTCAGCAAGCTGCGCCGGCGCGTCCGAAATTCAATACTTTTATCACCTCAGACCGACTAAGAGAAAGCTCTACGCTACCGATGTCTAGCAACATACGAAAAGGGCGGAGATCGATATTCAGGGAGGAAGGTCTAGAGATTAGCGACCCTGGCGTGGAGCCACCACGGAGGACATCTACGGGCGCCGGAGAGAAAGAGTCCCGCGAAACCACTGGGTTAAAATCCGAGTCGACGAGACCGTCCGAACAGCGATCGCCAGAAGCGCAAGACGAGTCAAAAGGCATAACGAGGTGGTTATCGAAGAAATTGGGCCCGGGAAAGCGTCCGGGGCTTATCAAATCAGCTACCAGTGGGCCTCCCTCTGCGGCTATCTTGTCAAGGGTCAGCACGATCGTTCTGCTTATCGCCGTTGTCCTCTCCTCTTCTAGTTATAATAACGGCCGCCAGACGGCTAAGATCAGTGATGCGGACGCGGCGGTGACCAGCACCCCCGGAAATGTCCTTGCGGGGCGCCAAAATAGTCCCACCGATGTCTGCACGCGGTGGGCAGGTCAATGTAAGTCGTACAATGCTCCGGATATACGGTGACCATGTACTAATGGGATCAGCTGCTGTTCTTAATGGCACGATGTACATCTACGGCGGGCGGTCGAAGACAGAGGGTGATCAAACCTCAAATACGTGGAGTACGTGTACTTCTCCGACGTTATCGACGAGTACTAATCTCTGTAGACAATGACTTCTTGACATTGGACCTCACCGAGTCGTGGGACATCAATTCTCCTGCTCTCACCGGCCTCCCTCGACCAGATGGCCCACCTGCTGTCTCGCTGGGGTATCTCTGGAATGACTACAATCACCTGTTCCTGTACGGCGGCCAGTTCTCCGACGACCCCCCCAGGACACCGGACCCCGTCTCGACATGGATGTACGACATCGACTCTTCGACTTGGATCGAATTCGAGGAGCTGCGAACATCCGCCGGTAACTACTCCGCCCCGGAGGGTGAGCGCGTGCAGCGATCTTCAGAGGGCGCCGGTGTCTCGGTGCCCGAGCTCGGCCTGAGCTGGTATTTCGGCGGCCATCTGGACTTGTACACCACGCCGGGCTGGTCCATCCACGTCGCGCGCGTGTACCTAAGAAGCCTTCTCGAGTTTACGCACCCCGGCTACAGCAACGACGGCGTCGACGATCTCCACAATTCCGGTGCTCCCGAGGGCGGCGCCTACCGAAACATCACCCAGGGCGGCATCCAGAACGAGCGAGGGTTCACGGAGCGGGCGGACGGCGTGCTCGTCTACGTACCCGGTTGGGGACCGAACGGGATCCTGCTCGGCCTCGGCGGTGGCTCCGTCGGCGACCAGGAGACCACCGACGCCTTCGCCTCTATGACCACCATCGACGTGTACGACATCAGGACGAGCGAATGGTACCACCAGGAGACGCAGGCCGAGGCGCCGCGCGTCCGCGTCAACCCCTGCGCCGTCGTCTTCTCGGCCCCCGACGCCAGCTCTTTCAACATCTACATGTACGGGGGCCAGAACTTGCTGCCATACGGCGAGCAGATGCAGTACACGGATGTCTGGATCCTGACGGTGCCGTCCTTCACCTGGATCAAAGTGGACATAGACGACGGCGCCTCCTACGAGCCGCCGGCCCGCGCCGGCCACCACTGCGCGCCGCGCGACGGCCAGCTCGTCGTCGTCGGCGGCTACGTCGGCGAGGACATCCCCTGCGACAGCCCGGGCATCTACGTGTTCGACGCGTCGGAGCTACAGTGGAGGGATCGGTTCGAGGCCGCGGACCACCCGGCCGACGACCACGCCGACAACTCGGTGCTCGCCGGCAGCTACGGCTACCGCGTGCCGGAGCCCGTGCAGAGCGTCGTGGGAGGCGACGCGGAGGGCGGCGCCACGGTCACGACGCCCGCCGCGGGGCCCGCCACCGACGGGCCCTTCGCCACCGGCCAGGCGCCCGTGTTCACCGTCACGGCGCCCGCGAGCACGGCGACGGTGACGAGCGGGCCCGACGACGTGCCAATCGACGGCAGCGGCGCCGGCGGTACGGACGCGGGCAAGATCGTGGCGGGCGTCATCGCGGGTCTCGCGGGGCTCGCGGCCCTCTACCTCGGCTTCTGCGCGTGGCTCTACCGCCGGCAGGTCGGCGCCTACAAGCGGCACATGGCAGTCGCGAACCGGTACAACAGCGAGGCCGGAGATGGCGAGAAGGGCCTCGTCGCCGGTACCGGCGCGGGCAGCGTCCGCGAGAAGCTACTACGCAAGCACGCCCCGGGCTATCCCGTCACGGGGAGCCACAGACGGGGATCCAGCGAGGGGGGAAGCAGCGGCGACGGCGTGACGGGCGAGCAGTTCGGCTGGGTCGGCCAGCAGCAGCAACAGCAGCAACAGCCACCACCTGCTCCCGGGTGGGTGACGCGGGCGCGCGCGTCCGAGGACGCGGCGGCGACGGCGAGCATCGGGGAGGGCACCACGAGCAGCTCGGGGCCGGGTAGCGCGGGGGCCGCGGTCCCCGGCGGCCCCAACAGCAGGCAGAGACGGGCGAGCCTGCAGCCGCGGCCGAGCGAGGACCGCAGCCCCTGGAGCGCCTACGAAGGGTACGCGGGCGGCGGCGGCGGGGGGATCGGCAGAAGCAAGAGCGACGCGAGCGCGAGCAGCGGCGGGTCCGTCGAGGGCCTGCTCGACGGCCGGGAACCAAACTTCTTCCGCGTCGTGCTGGGACCCCGGAGGGCGCTGCGGGTCGTCAACGGCATGGAGAACGAAGTGTGAGCGATGGACTTGCTGCTTGTGAGCAGCTGGCTAACGCCCACCCCTCCTTTGCTGTTTTATTCTACCGAGGAACTGCTATATCGGGATCGCGACAGTACCCGAGTAATAACTATGTGCGCGTACTGCCGCCGATATATGAATGATGATCACGAAGTACTTGTGAGATTGGTTTAGCACTCATTCAGTTGATACCCAGTCAGCTAGTCGTTCCAGCACAATTATTCCAGGATAGCCCTAATAACTATACATAATGTCGAATCTTACCCATCAAGAATCGTGATATGGGTTGTCCCGATATAATAATATGACGTCCATATTTACACGATAGAGCGCCCATGCGGGTTCTTTCTGTATCAACATAATCCAATTACGCCCAAGTTCCGAATTGCCCAGGTGGCCACTTAACTCCTTCACGCCAGCCTACGAAGGTAATCCCACACGTAACCAAAGGATATAGTCAACGCAAAATACCAAACCATACCAACACCCTAATTCAAGCGGTACAACGGCCGTTCCGAGGCGATCGAGTCCGCGGCATTTAGATTGAGGATGCCCAGGTTCAGGTTCTCGCACATATTCGTCAGGAACCGCTCGACCCAGGACGCCTCGGTCGTGTTCCCCGTCTGCTTCAGCCTGTCTACGGTGTCCAGCGCGAGGCAGATGAGTCTCCTCCGCGATCGATCCCCCATCCTGCTATCTGTGACATCCCGCGCCTTGCTGTCCCTGCTGTGCATGTAATAGACGGCAGCGTCCGACGAGGGCGCCGTCGGGTGGTGTAGTTCGAGATGCGCCATGTCGAGCGGGAGGCTGTAAGGCCGCCCCTGTTGGACGAAAGCTTCGAAAAGGGCAACTGAGGGCTTCGGCCGCTCAAAAGCGTCGACTGTAGAGGCCCATGAGAGGCTAGCCCAGTTGTGCTTGACACTGAGGTTTGCTATCCTGTAATCTTTGGGCAGTAATTTATATGCACGTAGCAAGGCCGAATATGACGCGTCGAGATTTGACTTGGCCTCGGCGGCTGTCGAATGGCTAGTCTCCTGGATCATAGTGTTGAGGAGCTTGAAAAGCGGCTGAGCATTGAGTTTGCCGAGTCCACTCTCCACCTCCATAACCCTCAGACGCCGGACAGCCAGCTGTGATAACCACGTCCAGGCAACCTCTTCTAGGCCCTCGGCATACATAAACGGTACCAGCTGCTGCACCAAGGCGGGATCCGATAGGAAGCGGAAGTCGTTCTCTTGGCCGGATGCTCGGAGCCATTGAAGTACGCGGAGACCAGCACCCGTGGGGGCTAGCTTTGCCCTAGTATCCGATGACTGTCCGTTCGCAACATGGGCACGGACTGTAGCAAGGAAACCGGCTGCCCGGCGAGGGGTCATAAGACCTTTAGCAACCGCCGCGTCGAAGATGTCGAAGGGGTTTTTGGTTGGTGAGGGGGCAGTCAATTTTGGATCTTGGGTGGGATGGGAGAAGAGCGGATTGGATAGAATTGCTCGTAAGTGACGGTCTGTCGGACGGTGTCTCGTAGTCGTAGTCGTAGTCTTCGGAGGGGACTCCTCGCTCTTGGCTGCTGGTAAGGTGGTAGCGGCATCTTCGGATTGCCACGGATGTTCTTTGTCGAGATTCTTGCGGAAGGAGGATGTAATGGAGTCGAGTAGCTGTTGGGATTCCCTGCGACTTAGAGGCAGAGGCTGGTGTATTTGTGGCAGGAAGCCCCTCTTCAGGGAATTGAGGGTGGGTGTTCGAACCACCATATTGAAAAGGAAGACTGGTAGACGGTCATGCCCCTAGACTGGATGGGGTCTCCCTACCGTCTTGTCATACGAGGTCAATTGGTACTGGTGATGGTGTATTGTATTATCGGCCTCGGGCTACTGCGCAGAACATCAACGTCATTGAGGAGTGTAACCATCTCCAGATAGCGATCGCACCATGTTGAGCCGAGACGGAAGTGACCGCATGAAAGCTCGGACCATAACCCTACACACCTGTGTGGACCTGGGCGGAGTCTAGCAGTGACAGCTGGCACTTGCAGATGTCCGCTGGTGTCCATCGGCATCGGTACCTGACGCAAGCTGATCCTTCCCAAGGTTGGGGTTCGGAGAGCAAACCCCAGAGATTCAAGCATGAACGAATGCAGATTGTGGATAATGTACCCTTTGGATAGGCACATACTGTATCTTCTTTCCAATCTCGGCTCTTTCACTCCCCATCTCCAGGATTCCCATGACGCAAACATCAACTTACCCTTGCAATAAACATATCAGACCTGCAAACTACTAGATAATAACAAATAAATCAGACATGTTAAGACATGCAATTAAAGACTCCACCCATTTAACGCGACTCTACAATTCCATTAGGAGAGCTCAGTTTTGTAATCTACGCGTCTATGCATAAGTACCTATCTGTATCCCAATTATGAGAATGGCTTCGAAGAGGGGCCAAGGACCCCTCCCGTTGATTGGCTGTTGGCGGATCTACGAGAAAACCTTTTGAGTCGTGCACCGAATCACAGGTACCATTGACTGTCTCCACTTGCACTAAGCTTGCCTACTTACAGTCGCCGACAGCGCCCAGAGAGCGCGCTCTTCTGTAAATGGTAGGTACCTGACGTGCCCTGCCTTGCTGGACCTGTCAATTGAGTTCAGCTGGGACCGCAGAAAAGCGTTAGCCAGTAACAAACCTGATAGAGAGATCTGACATTCCACTTTGGGCATCTTGGTTATATATGCAAAGAAATGTTTAGCCCTGGGATATGTATAATCCGTCCAAGTTACGGTTGTGCTCCAGGAAAGGGTTCAACGAATAACCTAAGTAACGGTGTAGGTGCACCTTGTCGATTGAAATTCCCAGGTCTTAATGCTGTCACGAGACCATTGCATAGAGGAAGATATTGCTGGCCGGTAGGTACATTAATGCCAGGGGACATATATGTATTATGTATGGGTACCTACCTCGGTAACAAAGTACATCAAATTCCCTAGTCTGTGGCTAATGGTGGCTCTATCTAATGTACCCGGTGGCTAGCTACGCAAGTACAAGTACACGTAGGCCCATTTGTGTGGTCTGTTTCCTGCTGCCGTCTTTTTCCGCCCCTACGCCAAAGACAACCTACGGCCTTGGAGGTACAGGGAGCCCAGCCAGAAAAGTACCTACACCACTCAAAGTGCACACAACCGCTAACATTAACCTGCTTGGTAGGGTCATCAGCCTCATCCATTTGCATTCGGTCATTCATCCATTTTAGTGACCCGATCGCCTTTCTTCCCCTTCTCCCAGTAGAAATACCACAACGAATCCGCTACGACAAGTCACACGTCACAACGTCGGCCCCGTTTCCTTTCCTCATCACCCTTGTTCCGTCCCCTTTCCTCCGATTGATAATACCACACACACCTGATTGATTGATTGATTGATTCAGTCGTCAATCTTCCCCTTCTCCGAAGGGAACCAATCTTATCTAGCTTACTTCACACATCGCTGTGTATCTCAGAAATAATGGCTGAGGTACAAGCCCGAACCCAGGCATCATCCTCTCGTGGCAGAGGTGGTGGCCGTGGGGGAAGAGGAGCCTATGCGAGCCGGAATGGCAACAGCAGACGAGCCAACGGCGACAAGTTCACAGATTCCGCTGCCGGTACCGCTGCCTTTGACGACGAGGGCGATCTTGGCCACCTCAGGAAGAAGTTTGGCAGTGACAAGGTAGAGACCATCAAGGAGCTCTTTCCGGACTGGTCCGACGCCGATATTCTCTACGCTCTCCAGGAAACCGACGGTGACATTGAGATCGCCGCTACTCGTATCAGTGAAGGTTCGTCTCGAACTCATATTGCCTCTTCTTCTGTACCATCCTAGGTCCTTTACTACGCCTGTACATTTTGTGTTTCTACCGCTAACACACTTTGGCCCTGCAGGAACCATTGCTCAATGGGGCGAGGTGTCCAAGCCCAAGAGGAGCAGCATGAAGCCCAAGGCAAAGGAATCGACCTCATCTGCTGGCCACGCCGAATCGTCTGGTACTGGTAGACCCTCGCGCGGTGCACGTGGAGAAGGCGGACGGGGTGGACGCGCACGTGGGGCCGAGAGAGTTCGTGGCGGAAGGGGCAGAGCGGCTTCGCATGCCGTGACCACCAACGGCCACCGATCCAAGGAGAACCAACAGCTTTCTGTACCGACTGAAGAGTCTTCCGGCTGGGGCAATACTACTACGACCGATGATAATACCGCTTCTCCTAACGCTGACTGGGGCACCACCGGCTGGGGCACGGCCGACTCTACCACCGAAACTGCTTCTAAGCCTGCTCCTACCGCTTCTACTACTACCACCGACTCTACCGCTCACCCTACTGCAACTCCATCTCAAGGCACTCAGAAGACCTGGGCCAGCATGCTCCGACAGTCTACCGCACCTAAGCCAGCACCTAAGCCCAAGGAAGTACCCGCCCCCAAACCCGCCGAATCCATCGAACCTCTACCTCCCGCCGAACCTGCCGCCCCCGAACCCGAACCTCAAGTGGGAGAAACGCCTGAGGAGACTGTCAAGCCCGCCGCTCCGGCTCCTGCCGAGGAGCCGAAGATTGTAGAGCCCGAGGCTGCCTTGCCCCTCCCCGAAGATGATTTGACGAAACAGAACCTCGAGAAGGTTCCCGACGAATCACATCCGCCGGCCACTGCCACTGTGGCTAGCACTGCTGCCGACTCGTGGGATGCCCGCCAGTCTCAGCCGACTAGTGCTGCGGTAACACCCCTTTCTGCGTCGCAAGCCCAACACCAGACCCCCCGCGCCGCTCCTAGCGGTTATGCCGCCACCGCCCTGAAGGCGACCGAGCGCCCTGCTACTCGCATGCCTATTTACCAGCGACGACTGCTCGAGCAAGAGGAGGCTGTTCGCATGCCAGGAAATCGGGAGGTCGACCGTGCCGCCGTCCAGTTTGGCGCCTTCAGCCTAAACGGCAACGAGGACGATATCGACGGTGATCGCGAAGATCCAGAGACTAGAGGTCAACCCCCGCTGGAATCTCCGAGCCAACCTCGAGCAACTCTTCCACCAGTACCGCAGCAGCCGACCACCCTTCCCGAGTCCTTCCCCGCCGCCCAGAAGCCGGCAGCCCCCCTGCCCCAGCAGTCTCCCACAACTGGTAAACTCCCCGTGAACTTTCACCCGACAGACCACGTTGCTAACAACCATCCAGCAGCCCCTGTCGCTCCCCCCACTGGACCGGCTGCTACTACGGCTCAGCGTATGTCACAGCACCCTCAGTTCTCTCACCCTACTAACAGCAATCCAGCGCCGCAAGCGCCGTCGAGCAACCAGCAGTTTGGCCGCTTCGGCCAGACCAATACCCAAGATTCGACCGCGTTCCCGCAGAAACCATACGAGGGCTTCGGCCAGCAACACACTGCTGCCACATCTGCTGGAAGCTTCGACAGCTTCCCGGCGGCGACTACGCAAGCGCCAGGCCCCCAGAACGCCTTCAGCTCCGCCCCAGGCGACTATTCTTCTTACTACACCGCTGACCAGCAAGGACGCAGCGCGTATAACTACTATGGTCAGTACGGCCAACACGGCGGCCAGGGCCACCACGAGGGCCCTAACTCGCAAAGTCGCGCATTTGGAGGTTACAATGCCTCTCAGAACGACAACCTTAGCCAGTACCCGCAGAGCGGTACTCAGCAGTCGCGCTTCGGCGCCGCGGCTTCTGCTGACGCTCAGAATAGCGGTCACAATACGCCCAACCTGCCTAGCCAGACTCAACCGCAGCAACAGTCGTCGGCACAGGCGAACCAGCCGCAGTCTAACCTCCACCAGCAACCCCACGGAAGTCAATATCCGTATGCGCACCCGTATTTCTCCAGCCCATATTACAGCAACTATATGCAACAGTTCGGCGGTGGTTACGGCCAGGGCGGTTATGGCGGCGCGCCCTACGGCAAAGGCGGCCTCTATGGTCAGCCTCATCAGTACGGCATGTCGCCCCAAGGACCCTATGACCATGGTTCATCTCCCGCAACAACGGGTTTTGGGCAATCATCTCTAGGGGGCCGTGACAGCGGCTTGGCCTCAAGCATCGATAACTACGGCCGCGCCGGTTCGACGCAGTCGGGGGCTCAAGGGGCCCTTGGCGGCAGTGGCTTTGGCGGTATTCATGACACTTTCGGTCGTGGTTCGGCTTATCCCCAGGGAGGCCAAGGTTTTGGAAATCCGAACGCGCAAGCATCAAACGTTGCGGCTAGCAATGACGATCTGAAGCCCTACGGCGAATCTAAGGCCGCTGCTGGCCCTAGCCCTTCTCTCGCTGCGGCAGCTCGCCCCGGCTCTGCTACGAACAACGCGCCTTCGGTGTCGGGTCTTCCGCCTCCTCAGTCAGCCCAGCAGGGTATGGGCGGCTACGGTGGTTATCCCAGTCACATCCAAGGCCACGGACTGCACGGCAACCAATCTGCCGGCAGTAGCTACGGGCTTGGTGGCTCCGCTGCTCAGGGCCACGGTACGACGCCCTACGGAGGCTTCGGTGGCAACCAGGGCTTCGGCGCGTATTACGGTGGCCGGCAGCAAGGTGGTTGGGGCGGCAACTACCACTAGTTCACGATCAAGCCGCAATCGCGAGAGCACAGAGCTCAACTGGCCAAAATCATTGGAAAGAGTCATCGAACGATAAGACAGAAAAATGACCGACGAAATATGGATTTCCGTACTCGACTTGCAAATCGCACCTAAATTTGAACAACGATGAGGTGAGGGAAAGCCTCTCTCTACTCTCTTCTCCGTTAATTGAGGGCATTTAATGGGCATGCTCTCATATCTCTCACTACTGTGTGTATTCAATGCATGGGACGGACGGGGTTGGGGGGGCAAAATTTTCATTAGTTGCAGCTTCTTCTCGCCTTGAGGTCGGTCCCAGGACAGGATGGATGGATGAACGGAATGACGGTGCGCGTATGCATGTGTACGATTGAACTGACAACTCTTTTTTTTTTTTTTTTTCAACGCACGTTTGACAGAGGAAAGAATGGCATGAGCCTTCTTCCGAGGCAAGGGCTATCTAATAGTATCCATCCCTACATGTATGCTTCACGTCTCATGGTGATAAATGCTTAGGGCTAGGGTTAGGATGACACGGAAGGATGAAAGTGTGTTCTTTTCTATCTGGGCTGTGACGGCTTGCTAACCTCTGAGGCCCTCCCGCTCATAAGCTCCTAGACCTTTGGTCCTCGTTGCCTCGTCGTGACGTATACTTCCTCACCGTATTAGCTATTCGCTCCCTTGCGAGCCTCTTCCTGGCGCTGCCAGCTACCTATGTTTGTGTGTCGGCTGAAACTCGTGATGGGATTGCTTGCCTATTGTCACACTAGGGAGCAGCTGCACAGATCTTCAGGGGATATGATGATATTGTCTGATATCTAGGAAGCTAGAAACGGTGATCCCACTAGTTGTGGGTGATCCACTGATATAGGGCTCCGGAACGGGACAACGTTGTTCCGAATGATCCCTGTGGCTCTGATGGGCTCTATAGGGGGGTGCTTTTCTGCGACACCTATGCTAATGAGGCACATGGTATCGGCATCTTCGGTCCTAATCCCAATGTCCTGCCACCACAAGCCTCAAACAGCAGCTTTATGCGACGAATGGTGACCTCCTGATGGGCCTACAGGATGAATACGGGTGGGATCACAAATTCTTTTCTTGGCCTGTACTTGAGACGAATTTCGAAGTTAACGTTAGGGGGCTACGGTTGCAGTAGCAATCGAACCGTCTAATAACACTTTGACAGGTCTAGCCCTACAAATGCAGAACCGAGGGCACATTTCCAGCTCGATGAAGAGGCACAGCGATCTAGTATAAGCCGCTCTCCTTTGGCAAAGCAGCCACCGCACAAATGTCTGTAAATAGATCCCGGCTACCCATGCTTTCGTAAAAGTCCACGTTCTTTATTCTGCCTGTCTAATTCGGCAGCAAACCAGCAGACCCTTTCAGTGGCTTCTCCAAACAATTCGTCGCCGAATTGTTCGGCCTCAGGGTAATAATGAGGTTCGCTTTCAAAAACGATGTCGAGACTTTGCACCGAGATGGCGGCCCGATTATGGGCTCCTATGCGGGTTCATAATGAAGAGAACAGGTTAGCGGACAGCCTCGTATTCCATAGCGGACAAAAACTTTGAGCCCAATCTAGAGCGTCCATGTTGAAACAACAGGACGACCCGCCACGATCTTCCCACCACCCAGGACATTATTCCATGCCCAAACTGAGGTCAGTCCAACTTCCGTCTTCGTCCCAAGGAAGTCAATAGTCGCAAGATTGAGGCGAGCGCTTTATGGCGCCGGAAAGGCTGTTCTCCTTGTTCAGGGTCGAGTATTCACCTAGTATCGGAAGGCCGTCTGTGTCGTAGGCTGGTGGTGGTGAACATAGGACGCCTCGCTCCCTGTTCCAGAGAAGATGGTGCGGAGAACTGTTGTCCTTCCGCTTCGTTGAGGATGCGGTGATGACCACGGAGTCTTGTCGATGTATCTCTTCGGCTCTCCTAGACGCCCGGCGGGTATTCCGAAGGGCATGGCAATTTAGATAGTAGAACGGATTGTTTGTTGTCCATGGCGGCCGCTCTTGTTGCTTCTGCCCGGTGCCTAGGGCGTCAGGCCCCCTGAAGAAGCCGCAAGGCGAAAGGGGTGGAGTCTGGGCCCGTTTTGAACCGTGAAGTCCCAGATGATATCTTGCAACTCTCGCAGAAGACTCGCGAACCCTTAATGATTGCATGATTGGGTGCCGTAGGCGTATTAATATGGTAGCGCTAGCTGTCTGAATTGAGATTGGCGTAGTTGAGGCAACGCCAGATGGCCTGCAGACTTATACTTATGCATAAATAGAGGCTTCGATTAATGCCTCCTTCGACATGAGATTATTGTGGCTTATTTCGGGGGAAGGAGCTTAAAGGCTATGGTCGAAAGATTATACGTATCATTACTAGGCCATTTTGCCATTGCCTTTTATGAAAAGTAAAACTAAAGGCGCTGTGAGGAAAAACGGCAGTTGATATATTCTGTAAAAAAAAAATTAAGATTCAGTGCATACAAGCTTTAGTGCTATCCTGCAATTACAGAAAAGGCGTTTGATTAATGACCTAACTTGAAACCTAGAGTACGAACTCTTCGGGTGTGATCTCCTGCACCATTTATATGGCCTGCTGCTCATTATCGTAAAGTCTGTGATATTAAACTTCCAGATCGGCGTCCACAACGCATTGGCCCTCTCCCTCGGGTCGAAACCGGTCGATTAGGAACCGGAAGGTCCCCCTTTAATCCCCCAAAATTAACCCCAAACACAATTGAACCTGCCTGTAATTAACGCGAGACAATATAGAGAGCAACTACAGGGAACCTGAGCTATACTGCAGAGCCGTCGACTTACAGACATCTGAGATACGCCGCCGACATAAGCGCCCGTGATGACGAGTAGTCCGGTCCGAGACAGAGTACTTGTATCCGCAAGGCGGGCCGCAGTCCCCTGAGCCGGCTTTCCTCGTCCCCTACCAGCCGGGGCAGTCCCGCCGCCCCTACCAGGCACAGGGAGAGCTCGAGGCCCATGAGGTGCTCCTGGAGCATGATCTCCACCAAATGCCTGAGGCGATCGACGCCTCCTACTTTTCGGCTACCGTTCTACTGCTGCTAGCATTTCGTCAGGTCGCTACGGGTGAACCCTAGGAGCCTTACTTAAGTCAAGTCGTCTATTTTCATTGGTCTCTTCTACACCAGAAGCATGTAGTGGCTACGTAACTTAAACATTACTCTTTGTTCGACTTCGGAAACACTAGTAGTCTGGAGCGCATATATAGAACAAGGCCACACAGCAACTCCATTGATAGACGTTATCCTTCTCTTTTCCCCTGAAAATGTAGTGTTCCTAAAACTGAAAGAGGGGCTCGTCTTGTACGATCACTTCACAAGGCATTTACAACTTATCGATATTCTCGTTAGCGCTCCGACAAGACTGGGAAAGCATCTGTAACTCGCATTCGCGATAGGAACCGAGCATCACGAAAAGTTATTCCGCAATCATCGAAGAAATCGTCGTATTCCGACTCTCTGACCGAGTCCATTCCCAACTGGCTGGGACAAATACCGGTAGAAGAAACAGTAGCCAAAGGCCTGAAGCACTAGTACTGGACTCGATTAAGTTCTCACAGGGAAAGAGTCATAGATAGAAATCCGAGTACTCCTTCTGGTATGCCAGACTCAGATATGGCTGAGACGCGGCCGGCCACTCCATAATCGACCACTCGTAAATTCGCTCCTTTGATACAGAAGTCTGAGCATGTCGACGATAATCTAGCCGCCAACAGGATATTCATTGTGAGGAATGGAGACGAGTTCCCAAGTCACGTTCAAGCTGCGTTAGACTGGGCCACGAATAGGCAGAAAGTATGCCCTGGGCTCGATCACTCCCAAATGGACCCGCTGGAAGAAGATCTGTGGCTTTACACACGCGGGTTGCTCCTAACTCCGGTTTCAAGCATGTCCTGGAGATGAGCCACTATGGAAATTGTGTGAGCCGCATTTTTAACCTTTCCGGTTCCGGGTCCAGAGGCACCTGCCGAGGACAGAGTCGTTGTACCCCGTCCTGATAGTGCATGTGGATACAGATTTGAGTCTACAGAGACGGAGAAACTTGCCTCAAAAAACTATAGGTTTTGCCTCTCGGTTCGGTTCAGCAACCAGTAAGGGGCTGTCTTTTCCTTTTATGCTCATGGAGGGGAAAGGCTCAGGCTCACTACAGTGGATAATAAACGAGTATCTAGGGGGCATGGCGACTAATGCCCGCATGAGTGAGAGCTTTAATGAGTACTTCGGGGAACTTTCCGATGCCCGCCGCTTATACTACACGCTTTGGAGTTGCTGGCCGCCAGTTCACAGCGATCTTCTTCGTTACGTGGTGCGATGGGAAGGGAGCCTACCGCTCGAGGTGCGTCGAGATATTTGCCCTATCGGCATTAGACCCCAACGCCGCTACAGCAGTTTAGCGCTTGCCTGAGGGCCATTCTTGACTCGGGTAAGATGGTGTAGGAATATATAACTATATAAGTCAGACACCCAGCTCACGCGCCACCCCCTTCACGCGCCACGATTTCCCATACAAAATCCACAGATCCACCTATTTATAACTAATTAATAAAAATAGATAAAATTATGCAACGAGCTGTATATTGAACTATTAAAAATAAGAAACTTATAAAAGAAATTTAAAATAAAAATTTAAAGTTTTTCATTTATATATTAAGCTATTAATTTTTCTTAACAATATTTTATATAATTTATTAGAAAAACTGTTAACTTAAATAATCCCTTAATAAATTAAAATATTTATAATTAATCCTTACATATGCTCTTTTAAGTCTCATAATAACCTAATATTAATAATATATTTTAAATAAATATTTTAATTGTTTTAAAAAGTTAAAATATATCGTGTAATTTTAACTTAGCTCAAATTTACATACATATATTTTATATGTGAATTTCAAATACAAATGCAGCTTTTATTAAAAAGTTTAAAAATCAATATATTAAACATTACGTAATTACTTTTTTAACTTTATAAGTTATGTTTAAATTTTTAATTTTAATTATAAACGGAAGCTAGTTATTAAATTTTTAAGTTTGTATCTCTTAATATATTTTCTAGAGATTTGTATGTAATATTATTAAGAAGTTCGTACCTTTCTTATATGGGTTAATTTAACAATAATAACGTTATTATTTTCGTTTTAAAAATTTATTATGATCATTTCATATATAATACTTAAGTGTATAGCTAAGTAAATAATTATATCTATTTTTGTTAATTAGTTATGAATAGGTGGGTTTGTGGATTTTGTATGGGAAATTGTGGCGCGTGAAGGGGGTGGAGCGTGACCTGGGTGTCTGACTTACCGCTTGAACCACTAACGCAGTTCGAGCGCCCGATGTTTTGCCATAATCCAAGAGATGGTGAGGCTTCCGAAAACCAAAGAGGCCCTGAACTCTGTGCTCGCTAAAACCCGCGAAGCTAGTTCAGTCGAGGCCAAGGACAGGTCACCTCCGTTGGAAGGAATCGGTCCGTGTGTCGCGCTAATGGGTGGAGGACATAGGGGTAGCTGTCAGCTAGCTGGGGGGTGCGTAGCGCACTCCATATACGGAAAGGTCACCTACTGATCGGCCCATATGTGTTCCGGAGCTAAGTTACTTAAAGTTGTATG
>QJNU01000697.1:0-36674 GCA_004154915.1 Monosporascus ibericus | reverse complement strand
AGGATCGTCTGAGGACAAAGGGTGTTCCAGGCAGCACTCCTGCAGCCTGGGCCCACAAAGCCAGCCAGCAGGCAACACCTGTACGCACCAATTGCCGACAGAACGAATAAAATATGTAAGAAAAAGGGAGGACTGAAGGGAGACTGGTTCATGAACGGGGTGCCGCTACCGGGAAGTTGCTGTTAACGTTAAATAACACGCAGACCTGGTTGGTTATAATATCATATCGCCACCAACAAACAGGTGTTCATTGTGACATTTGACGACAAAAAGGATGGTATTTGGAGTGAGGAAGCTAGGTAATTAGCATGTGTCAATTGTGTTATTCTGGACAACCCACCAGAGCAGGGGTGCCTGTCATTGGCTGAGAATCTCAGCCTGATCCGGTGCCAGAACCTCAACGGGCCTCCGTAAGTCTTACGTAACACTTGGCGGGCTTAATGGTCAAGGGGTCGACCTGCTCCCACGTGTTCAGCTCCCGGGGCAGGGGACCGAGCTTCGAAGTTCCAGAGCAGCAACGTCATGAGGATCCGCAGCTCAAGGTAGGCCAGCCGTCTGCCGAAGCATCCCCTGATGCCCGTGCCGAAGCTGAGGAAAGGACCGGCCTGCGCGTCGTAGTGGTGCGCCTCCGCCTCCGCGGCGCCATCGTCCACGACGGTCTTCTTCAGCCAGCGCTCCGGGACGAAGGCCTGCGGGTCGGCGTGGTCCCAGGAGTCGGTTGTTCTGCCGCGGTGTAATTTCGAGCTTTCGTTTCGCACATCCTCGTCCACCGGCAAGGACGGTGACGTGAAACCTGGTCCGGAGATGCCGAAGAAGACCTACGTGCCCTTGGGAACGCGGTGTCCGAGGAGAGTCGTGTCCACCATGGCTTCTCGGACCAGCTGTCGGACGGGTGCCGAGAGGCGCAGGACCTCCTCAATCACGGCGTCCAGGTATGGCACGCTCGTCTTCGTTATATCGGCCACGCTCGGCTGGCGGCCGGCATCGAAAGCCTTGGCGTACGCGGCACGGAGACTGTCCCGGAGTTTCTTCTGAGCACACTGGTGCACAGTGAGGTGCTTGAGTCCCCATTGGAAAGCAGTCGACGTCGTGTCGTGGCCGGCGCCGATATACCCATACAGCTCGTCGCGCATCGAAGGGGTGTCGAAAAGCGGCTGACGCCCGGCCTTCTTAGCTGCGGAGGCCTCGCGCTGAATCATGTAATCCAGGGCCGACTTCACACCCTCTCCTGCCTTGAACTGCTTTACGGCCAGCGAAACCTGTCTCTCGAGCATACTAGTCTTCAAGGCGAAGGCTTCACGCATAGGCGCCGTGAGGTTGTGGAATATGTGAAACAGTTTCGGAGATGGGTGCGTGATGGATTCGCCCACCGCCTCTTGCTGCGTCTGATGAGCTCTTAGGTCATCGTTGGCTTCGTTCTTCGCGAATACGAAGACGATGTCCTTTGTGGTCTCGGACATCTGGTCTGCGGAGGTCGCGGACCGAACCGTGTCCAGATACTGCGCCGTCATGCTCCGGCTGTCGTCTTCGCCAAGCGCAACAACTTTAATGATATCGAATGTCATGACATGGATATCCTCGCCAGCTTGGAAGGGTCGGCCGCCAGCCAACTGAGCCTTCACCCTCCACAAGCCCAAGAATATCTGAGCGTTATCGTAAATTGCAGGCGCGTTGACCTAACAGTGGGTTAGCGAACGAGCCTCTTATGGGTAAGTAACCGAAGATGCTCACGGTATTTAGGAAATGCGGCGTCATCAGATCTTTCACCAACTCCCTGTTTCTCCTGAACTGCGGGTCCGCCGTCCGCATGCCGATATGATGCCAGGGGATAACGCCGCGGAGGGCGTCGCTAGCTCGGGAGGCGCGGTCGAACTCCTTATTCCTGCAGAGCAGGATGTCCTGGGCCTCTCGGAAGTCCGAGAGGATAAGCACCGGCTTTGTGAATGGGGCTAGGAACGCTTGGACCAGGGGGCTCATGTGCCTGGCCGTCTGCTGGCCAAACCAGTTCCTGGCACTCCCACCGGCTCGCCGGATCTTTTGGATCTCAGCTCCGTCGCCGAGGATCGTCTTCAGGGCATCTTTGTTGTATGGGATGCCCGGCAGGGGCTTTGGCAGCGCCTTGAATGCCTTTAGGCGACTACAAGAGCCGAGAAATGAGTCGAGAGTGCTTGCCACTCACCACGCCGGGCTCGGCATTCAAGACCGCGGGCTCAGGTTGAAGGGAACTCCCCGATCCAGCGTAGCCATAAGAGGTAGCTGTTTCGCTATCGTGACGCCCAAAGCCCATGCTCCAATTCGCTGACGACATGACCCCTCCAGTAAAATGTGAGACTAACAACAAAGCGAATATCTCCGCTTAGTTGCATGTAGTCGCAGCTACCTGCGTCTTGAAAATTGCTTATAATTATCCAAACACCGCCGAAGAAGTGCATTCACAGTATCCAGTAATTTCGCCTGCCCCTATTTTATACTTTGGCCTGGCTGGGTTCGCGGCGAGGCAAATTCTCCATTCCCAATGGCGATTTGGGCTTCTTACCTCAAGGCAAACGTAGCCGCTGTCGTGGAAGGGGGTTGAAGTGTCATCCTCAGCTGCACATGCAAGGCGAGCCAATCTTATAGGAACTGAAGAGTCGTGGAATTAAGCACCGAAACACCGCGCTACCCATATATCCAAATGCTGATTGACCATACCCCAAAAATGGACATTGATTGACATCGGCGCAATCCTTGCAACGCAAGCAACTTTTCGCGCACGCACGGATTTCTGACTCGGCCTGGGCTAGTCGTTATCATCGCCACTAAACTGCTTCCGGGGCCAGTCCCGCGCGGTGTCGATCTCGTCCCTCGGCCACCACCACTCGAGCAGGACGAACAGGAGGTAGTCGATGATGACGCAGAGGCAGAAGAGCTTGCCGGCCCAGACGCCGCAGCCGTAGTAGCGCTTGAGGCGGTCGATGAGGGCGAAGTTGCGGCCGCGCGTGGCGTTCCAGTGCGCCGCGTTGCCGACGTCATAGCCGTAGAACTCGGCGTCGCTGACGTCGCCCATGATGCCGCAGTAGACGCGCTCGGTGCGCCGCGCCACGTTGGTCCAGCTGTACATGGACTTGACCTGGTCGTGGAAGCGCTCGGTGCGCACCCTGTTGGCGCGCAGGGCCGCGATCGCCTTGCCCGTGGCCGCCACGAGGTCGTTCTCCTCGGGCTTCGCGAACACCGTCATGTGCGAGGGCAGCACCTCGGGGATTCCGCCCACCGCCGTGCACACAACGTAAAGCCCGCAGCTGGCGGCCTCGACGATGACGGTGCCGAAGGCCTCCGTTAGGCTCGGGTGCAGGTAGATGTGCCCTTGTACCATGACGTCGCGCACCTTCTCATGCCGTACCGGTCCTAACATCTGGACCTTATCTTGCAAAACATTCTGTTCAATCATCTGCTCAAGGTCGATGGCCTTAGGCCCGGACCCAGCAATAATGAAGCGCGTGTTCGGGTGATGCTCGAGGATTGTGGGTATAGCCGCGGTAAGGAGATCCGTTCCTTTGTTATAAAATAGACGGCTAATAACCACAATCACAATTGGGTCATTGGGACCTAGTGGATGGGCCGGTAGCGGGTTCTGGGGGTACAGGAGACTAGCGGGATCCGGACGAGGAAGAGGCTTGAAATTATCGGAGACTACGGCATTAGGGATTACAGAGACCATGAGGGGATCCAAGGCGGCTCTCAAAACAGTGTTCTCCTTACTAAGTGGCGGCTGTTAGAATAGGCCTCGAAAGCTATTAGGCAGACTAGGGGCATAGAATTGGGATAGAGCGCACCTTGTATGACTGACACATATCACATGGTCAACGTCGCTGAGGGTGAATTTGAGCAGTTTGTTAGTGGTAATACTCGCAGCATCAGCGAATCCGAAGAGCGAATGATCTGTGAAGACAGTTCGTAGACCCATGGTCCTCGCATGGAGGATTGCCTCCTGGCAAAGACTGCTGAGGCTGGCATGACCGTGGACGATCTCGATGCGTTCCCGTATGATGATGTTCCGAAATATGGGGAAGAAGGAGAAGACGGTTGGGAAAGTAGCAGAGCGGTAGATGACGGCAAAGGGCACATAGAAGACTTTGATGCCATTAGTCAGGAAGCGAATCCCTTTCCTATCCTCGTAAGCGTGAGTGATGACAATGACTTTGTGGCCTCGATCTATCAGCTTGGATGAGAGCTGGTAGATATGACTCTCGATTCCTCCTGGCTGCGGAAAGAAGAAGTCGCAAACCATGGCGATGTTGTACGTGCGGCGCCCGTGGTCTGACATGGTGGCGGATGACGACAGCGATGGCGACGATGAGGTGTTTGGAGGGGTTTAGACGAAGTACAATTCATATTTACGAAGCATGCCAGACAACAAACATCTATGTCGACGTGGTATTGAAAGGGGTTGAATGGCTTAGAGTAACACTAGGCATCGTTATAGTCGGCATAAGACCACTGAACCGCACACCCTGTAGGGCTGTGTGTGGAAGAGACGCAAGATAATGGCGGGGGCCGTACGACAAATAGCTTGGTTCTCGCGTAACGTTAAGCTACCCCTGACAGCAAGACTTGAAGAGAAGCATTTGAGGTGTGGCCCAAGTGGGGCTAAAGCAAGCGCGGAATAAGATTGCTTATCGGATAACGATAAGAGAGGCGGTCAATTTTTAGAAGCGGCAGAATCCGAAAAAGCCCCGAAGATTGAATTGAAACTGCCTGAAGACCGGTAGGGGTCCATTGAATGGTCTTTGTATAGAGCTTTCGAGCATCAACACCAACCGCCAAACAAACCAGCCATGTATGCGAGGTATGTCCCACCGCCGAAAGGGACTGCGCAGATACCAAATAAACCGCTTGCGACGCCTCAACCACCCGAAGAACAATCCATCAAACAACCTACGGCGTATGGGAGATACGTACCTCCTCCGAAAACGAACAACCAGTCCACCAATTCTCAGCACCTTGTCTTCAATGGCGAAGACCACGCAGACAATCATGAAGATGAACGGCCAGCGAAGAAAGCGAAAATAACACAGGATGGCCCACCTAAGAAGAAGAAGGTCAAGAAGCATAAGAAGGCAGCAAAAGCCGACTCGAACGCAGACATCAGCGCAGTAATTGATGGAAACCAACTCGATGGCGACGAGCATGTGGTTGGTTCACAAGTATCTGCTTCGTCATATTGGACAAGCAATAAGAAGCATTTTCTCCTCGAGGCACAGGAGGTTCCTCAAGAAGATCCATCGGTGCCGAAGAAGGAGAAGAAACTGAAAAAGAAGAAGTTAAAGCCGGCGCAGGAAGCCACCCCGGAAGATGCTGATGATATCCCAACACGACACAAATCAGTCTTGGAAAAGGCCGCAAAGTCAATCCGGACGCCGCCTGAACCAAAAGCCACCACGTCTGAGGAGCAGGACGTTTCCATGCAGGACGTCCCAGAGGTCAATGGCAGTGCAGAAGAAACTACAGAACTGCACGGACTAGAACCCCTCCCGCAGCCTGAGCCAGTACCTGTCGACACGTCGAAACCCACATACGAGACGTTGCCCGCCTGGCTTGCAGAGCCGATCCGCGTTTCGCCTCAAGCAACTGCGTCTTTCACAGGCTTCGGTCTTACACCAGAACTGGGAATTAGCCCTGAAGTTGTGGAAAGACTGTCTGCAAAGGGATACACGCAGGCCTTCGCAATACAGACTGCGGTGATACCTCAGCTGTTACCTCATCATTGCAAAACTATGCAGGGAGACATACTTGTTTCGGCGGCAACTGGATCAGGAAAGACCCTAGCTTATGCATTGCCATTGATTCGAGACCTGAGCCACGGGAGCCGTCATTTGACAAGGCTGCGGGCCCTAGTTGTTCTGCCAACTCGTGAATTAGTGAGACAAGCCCAGCAAGTGTTCGAAGAATGTGCAGGCGCTTTCGCATTAGACGGAGCCAAGCGCAGGGTGCGCATTGGCATCGGCATGGGTAGTCAGACCCTACAAAGGGAACAGGCAACCCTGGTTGAGCGTGAAGAGCGGTATGATCCCGTAGCCTTCAGTCAACGCCTAAAGAGGCTAGAAATGGTCTATGAAGATGAAGACGACGAGGTTTCGTATAACACCGAAGACGAAGAGAAAACGGACGTGCGTAGAAGGGAGGACAAAATACCCACGCTACCAGATCACGTCATTGCCTATAAGTCAAAGGTCGACATCCTTATCTGTACCCCGGGTAGGCTTGTCGAACACATCAATTACACTCCCGGATTCTCACTCGACTACGTGCGATGGCTCATCGTTGATGAAGCCGACAAGCTGCTCGGCCAAAATTTCCAGCAGTGGCTGGATGTCGTTATACCACGACTTCACACCAAAATTGTGCCGGGGGCTCGGAACCATAAGCAGTCGAACTTGTCAGGAGTCCGAAAGGTCATTCTCAGCGCCACGATGACGAGAGATCTCGACCGTCTTGCAGGTCTGAAGCTCCGGCGACCCAAGTTGGTCGTCCTCGAGGGAGCGGGAGGAAGAGACGACCTTGATACCGATAAGAGCAGAGTGGAGCACGCTTTGCCTGAGTTACTTGAGGAAGCTGCTCTGAAAGTCAGCGATCCGAACCTTAAGCCACTATTCTTAGTTGATTTGCTGCAAAGCTCTTTCGTGCTAGGCAACCACGTCCATACAGATACCGAGACGAGCCAGGACGACGACGGCGACGAGACATCATCTTCCGGCTCGTCCTCCGCATCCTCATCATCTGGCTCTGACGCAGACTCAAGTTCAGACTCGAGTTCCGAGTCTGACTCAGACTCAGACCCATCCGGAGCCCGACGACGGCCATCCCCTCCGAAGAACACACCAAGCGTCCTCATCTTCACCAAATCCAACGAGACCGCCGTCCGCCTATCCCGACTCCTCGTCCTCCTTTCGCCGCCCCTGGGCCCCTTAATCGGGACGCTGACCTCCACGACGCCGTACTCGACGCGGAAGAGCACGCTGCGGGCCTTCACTGGGGGCAAGCTGCGCGTCCTCGTCGCCTCGGACCTTGTCGCGCGTGGCATCGACCTGCCGCGCCTCGACCACGTCGTCAACTACGACATGCCGGCCAGCGTCGCAGCATACGTGCACCGTGTAGGCCGCACGGCTCGCGCCGGCCGCGGCGGCAAGGCCTGGACGCTGTTCACGGACCCCGAGGCCCGCTGGTTCTGGAAGGAGATCGCGGGCCTCGGCGGCGACGGCAGCGCGATGATCAGGAGGGCGCGAAAGGTCGAGCGCATTAGGGTCACGGAGGAGAAGAAGGACAGGGAAGTGTTCGAGGCCAAGGTGCGCAGGTACGAGGACGCCTTGGAGAGGCTGGGCAAGGAGGCCGGGGAGGCTCGGAAGAGGGGGAAGGGGAAGTGAAGGGCGTGGTAGGTAGTTTTAATTGGAATGGAACCCATGTTTATTGAGGTTCTACTTGGCGAAATGGTTTGGGACTTCCGAATACTATCGCTTGAGTTTGTCATTTCGTGAGGCGCTGCCGTTATTTCCCATGCCTTTCAAGGGACATACAGGGAGGGTGGAGTATCGCCAGGAACAGGTTGCCAATCTACGCATCCTCCGCATCGCTGAACTCTGGGGCGGAGACACTTATAGCATCAATCGTTACAACGCACGGAGGCAGGCGCAAGCCAATATAGAGCGTTGGACATTATATCAGCCCTTGAAACTAACCACCTGCAACTCGTTGGCGTTTTCGTTTGTCGGATTATCATCGGTTCCGGCGTTCACCAGCATCCTTCTGCGCAGCCTCGGTTGCCAGGCGCACCTTCTTTTCCAACAACCGCCAGGTACGCGTGCGTCCTCATCATGATCGCCATCCAGTTCCTCTCGGGCCTGCATCTCGAGGCGCCGAGGGCGCACGACGTCTTCGAGACCACTCCGAGGGCGCCGTACCTGGTCCTACTGGGGGACATCGGCAACATGGTCCGGGACCGCGAGAAGTACACCGGCTTCTTACTCAAGCAGCTGTCCAAGTTCGAGGCCGTGCCCCTGGTCCCGGGAAACCTCGAGCCGGACCACTCCAGCTGGCCGGCGACCAGGGCCGCCCTAGAGCAGTTCGGAGGCGGCGTGAGGGCGCAAAAGTGCCTCGGCGCCTTCGCGGTCCTCGACCCCGCGCGCTTCGACATCACCAGCAGCAGCGGAGACGAGGACGAAGAGGTCGTGGCCGTCATAGGCTGCAGGCTGTCCTCGCACGTCCCGCCCGAGGCGCCGACGCCGTGGGACAGGGGCGCAAGGACTTCTACGACGTCGCGCACTGGGACGTGGCCGGCACAACTAGGCACACGAGGCCGACAGAGCGTGGCTCGCCGCGCTGCTCCGGGGCCTCTCAGCGGACTCCGGCGGCGGGTGAGAAGGGTGAGGTCAAGGTCGTCCTCCTCACGCACTACAGACCGACGACGGACAGCTGTGCCTCGGACTCCCTGCACCGGGGGAGCGTAGTCTCCGTCAGGCTTCGCCATGAAGCTGCTAGGGGGGGTTCCCGCGACTTTGGTGGTGGTGGTGGTGGTGGTGAGTTGCGACGGCGGCGACGCGACGAAGGTGGAGGTGTAGGTCTAGGCGTTCGGGCACACGCACTTCAATCGCGACTTCGCGGACCGGGGGGGGAGGCGCGTCTACTCGAATCAGCGCGGCTAATACTTCGCGCAGGCGAGCGGGTTCGATGCTGAGAAGCTGGCTGAGGTCTAGACGGGCGCCAACGCGTATCTGCGCAACCTGCAGAGACAGGCCATGATACACGTAGGTACCAAAATCTCAGGTCATTTCGCAAGATGATACATAGCCCATTCGAGACTACGCTGACTACTAATCTCGACATCATCTTATCTAGCCTTTGGTTCTCGTATGAACCCCTTAACAACAGGCCTAACCTTAGCATCGGAATACTATCGCGGATTACAGGCTTGTATGTGTTGGGTGGAAGAGACTGAAGAGGAAAGCATCTAGTGAGCTAATCGAGCCTTTCTTTGACTTCGTCTGCAGACGCCTTTTCTCTCTCTGTACAACTCCGAGAGTGCGCCGCTTGCATCTTCCGTTTTGCCCTCTTGTAGCTAACTGCCAACCAAGTCTAGTCGGCTTCCATAATTCTACTATCACTAGCGTGTTTACTCTTGGGTGAAATCTCTATTCCGCCTCCGGAGAAGTGGGTGCTCATTTGATGTAACATAACCACATACTTCAATCTTGCTTATGCTAGAGCTGCCGTGGTTCCTATTCGAATCAATTGCCAGCAGAAGGAGTATCCACCTAACGAGACCAACAAGCAGATCTGGAAGATCAGGCAGCAGGGCAACACGCGTAAAGCGACTACACCCCTATAGCCCTTGCACGTACGCAAGCTAGACGGATGTTGCGTTGTACGTTATTCTAGTCTGCCTGTTGCGGTTGCATGTGGTTACTGATCACATTCTTGGTTCAATTCGGTCTATGCCGACTCAGGCAAAGTGAGATTTATGATACTACAAGACGATTCGTCGAACCCCTAGCATGGTGTTGCATGGTCGGGTCGACTCCCACCCGTCGGGTCCTCGGGTTTTCATTTACATGGTGGATGAACGAGGCTTCGCATAAACGGTTACTGATCCTGCGTCTTGTCATCAGTGGCCCGACGCCGTAAACAGGTCTACCGGCATCGAGACCAAAGAGTTTAAAATGAAACGGCTGCCGCCGCCATGATTCAGGATGTAGACCCGAATAAGAGCAACAGATCTCAATCATGTTCGGTTGCGGCCAGAAGTTCAACGCAGACAGAGATATTCCAGATCTGTCCGGAAGGATCATCCTCGTGACCGGCGGAAACAATGGACTGGGCAGGGAGTCCGTACGGCAGTTCGCAAAGCACAACGCCAAGGTCTACATAGGAGCGCGCAGCGAGCAAAAGGCAAACGAGGCGATCGCGAAGATCAAGAAGGAAGTGCCAAATGCCGACATCGCTTTTCTCGAGCTTGACTTGGCATCGTTCGATTCGATCAAGAAAGCCGCCAAGCAGTTCGTCGGCGAAAACGATCGCCTCGACATCCTCATGAACAACGCCGGCATTATGGCCACGCCACCGGGTCTCACGAAGGACGGCTACGAGATCCAGTTCGGCACCAACCACGTTGGGCACGCTCTGTTGACAAGGCTGTTGACGCCGCTCCTTGAAAAGACGGCCGCAGGTCCAAACAGCGACGTCCGGGTCATCAACCTCACATCTAACGGACAGGAGTGGTTCGCGCCGCCCTCCGGCCTGCTGCTCGAAGATGCGAAGACGGATATGGACCCGTTGGGTCGATGGGGCCGGTACGGACACTCCAAGCTCGTGAACATATACTTCACCAAGGGTCTGGCGAAGCACTACCCGCAGATCAAGAGCGTCGCCGTCCATCCCGGTGGCGCGAACACTGGACTCGCAGACGGGGTTACAGGCTCGGGTAGCAAGCTATTCGTGGTGAGTTCGGCTCGTATCGGCACCCGAGCACAGAGTCATCAGTTGTCTGAGTTCCTGCAAGCTGACTTTCTCGTAGTGAGTACTAAACCAGGACCGCCACTCGAGCCCCAAGGTCATCGTTCTTGTCACTTCCCTCGAGGGTCTCTTCTCATTCCACTACCTTCTCGGGGAGAGAACATAGAGGGGCTTCATTGACGGTTCCAGAAATGCTAACCATGACAGACGTATGGCGAAAATGGTCCTCCCTGATGTGTCCGAGGGGGCGCGAAACCAGCTATGGGCAAGCACAGCACACCGCGAAGAAGTTGACAGCGGTCGCGTGTACTATCCAGTGGCCAAAGAGCACCCTGGGAGGCCGTTGATGAACGACAATGGAAAGGTGGACCAGCTATGGGAGTGGACCGAAGCGCAGTTCAGAGAGCATGGAGTTATATGATCAAACCAATGGGCTCTGCGGAAGGGCTAAGGATTATCTTGATAACGGAGTCATTCGGTATAGGACTGTATATGTAGTGCCACTCACCGAGAGTCACCGAGGCTTAGTCAATGAGCAAGGGGGGTTAACGCGACTATCCTGGCTCCACATTCCCTCTGCAACAGCTCATAATTGCATTTGAAAGTCGGATTAGCCGATTAGATCTAGACCTGCATCGCCAATCTTCGACGATTTTATCTTAGACTCGCATCGACGTGGTCATACATGTTCTCCGTCGGGTCACCGTAGAAAGTATCGTCATTCAGGGGCACTACTATTTTATATCTCTCCGCGTGCTGTTTAGTGCATCCGTTTAGTCTATCTTCACTTAACCATAATACTACACTCCGTCGTCTCGCGCGATTCCTATAATCGAACAATTACCCATTTAGTCATCGACCGGCTAAGATGGATATCATAAGAATAATCGCAACACAGTATTACCCGCCAGCGCCGACCTTAACTGAAAACAACCTGCCGGATCTCGATGGAAAGGTAAGATGCAGCAGCGACCAGTACTTACACGAAGCCGCAATAGCATTGTCAAGCTCGTCCTGACATGAGAGGACCAGGTCTACATAGTGACAGGGGCAAATACCGGTGTCGGTAAAGAACTGGCCCACATACTGTACTCAAAAAACGCCAAGGTCTACGTGGCCGCACGGTCCAAGGAAAAGGCCATCAAAGCCATCAACGAGATCAAGGAAAGGACTCCCCAGTCCAAAGGGCAGCTGGTCTTCCTCCATCTCGACCTCGCCGATCTGAGCACCATCAAGGCATCGGCCGAGGAATTCCTGTCGCAGGAGACCAGGTTACACGTCCTCTTCAACAATGCCGGAGTGATGACCCCGCCGCAAGGCTCCAAGACGGCGCAGGGATATGACCTGCAGCTCGGGGTGAACTGCGTGGGCTCGTTCATGTTCACGAAGCTGCTGACCCCCGTGCTCGTGGCGACGGCCAAGGCGGAGCCGCGGGGCGTCGTCCGCGTGGTCTGGGTCTCGTCTTCGGCCGCGGAGGTCCTTAGTCCCACGGGGGGTCTGGAGCTGGACAACCTGGACTACCACTCGGAGAGATACACGCACACCAAGTACGGCGTCAGCAAGGCCGGCAGCTATCTGTATTCGACGGAGTTCGCGAAACGACACGGGAACGACGGCATCGTCAGTGTGGCCCTGAACCCCGGCAACCTCGATTCCGAACTATTTCGCTCGCAGGGGTATATAATGGGCAGGTTTCTGAAACTCTTCGTCCTGCACCCCCCTGTCTACGGCGCATATACGGAACTCTTTGCCGGGCTGTCACCGGACGTGACTCTTGAGAAGTCTGGTGGATGGAGTGAGTCTCCTCCCTGCTCGACTTTGTGTAATGTAGCGAAGAACTAACTATATTGAAGTCGTGCCTTGGGGTCGCTTTGATTGCATCAGGAATGATCTCGTGGTTTCGTCGAAGTCGAAAGCCGAGGGCGGCACAGGAGTTGCAGAGGAGTTCTGGAAATGGAGCGAAGAGCAAATCAAGCCGTATCTCTGAAGTTGTACAGGCTAATGTGTACACTTTAGACTATCTGGGTCTTATTTCTTTATGAGCGTGTCAACAATACCGGGTTAGATTTTCCGACATCTTCCGTTTCCCGCACACTTTCTGAATAGGACATGGTCACTGATTTTGATCCTTCAAATTAGCGAAGGTTTGCCTACGGCCTACTAGACGCTGGTGCTTGAGAAGGAGAGCCTGCTGCACATACATGTCTCTATTAGCCTCTTGTAGGGAGAGCTGACGCAACCTCGGACATATGAACTAAATTAAAATTAAAATTTATCATGATAACCTCTGTCCTTGAAAAGGGGCTGAGAAAGATGACCTGCCCGTGAATGCCCGAACATTTGACTGATCACCTCGACGAAATCATTCAAATCGTGACTCGTTTTCATGGATATTCGTACTTACAAGCATCAGAACAGTCTTTTCCCAATGGATAAGTTGTTGTGAGGTGCAAGCTGGGGAAGCCCCAAGAAGGTCATATAGGCAGCTTCGCTCCTATCCTTCTGATACATCAAGTGCCAGGGAAGGAATCAATGCTTATTGAGTCCCAAAACGTCTGAAACATCTCGTCGAGCCTCTTTTTCTGTGCAAGTGGTTTGCTTGTCGCTCCTGGGCTGACATGTTGCTTCTTGACAGTTAGAAGCAAATTGGGAAACCCCTTCCAACACTTGTCGCACTAGGCTTGTGAAGTCCGCTACAGGCAGGAGGCAAATTGACGTCCATTCAGACTCAGAGCGGCCCTTTCGACTAGCTATATGACATAGATGGCTGCCATTCAGGTTCCGATTTTCTGCGCCCCTACCTAGAACGTATTCTTGGGGTGGGAGGGGAGACATCGTACCGAGAGAGTCTGGTCGATGACCTACAGTCTAAACTTCTTGCCTGCGATATAGCCAACTGAGACAACTGGGGCTCCGGGCTCCTGAACGTATTATATCTAGTTCGTAAGCAGGGCTTGTCGGCGCTGGTTATACACTACACATAATAATCAGGTTTCGAGAAGCCATATGACGACAGAAGGCTTAAGAAACAAGGAACTGATGAGGCCATCTTGTTGTATAGGAGAGATTCCCGTTTCTGCTCGTCGCAGTACCACCGTTGGAAAGCAGCTCTTCTGCCGCCTTGCCGACTCCATTTTATTCGTGCTGCGCTGATGATATTGCTGGGCTTTCGTGCCAAGTGAACGTGTTTTCGTGACTCAGCTAAGCTGTTCGTCCTGCTCGGATCCAGGTAACATTTAGGCTCTCCAAGCCAGATTCCTTTACATAATCCCTGTAATCCGGTTCTCCGAGTACCAATAAGCTTACTAAGATGTCCGAACGTCATGTGCCGCTGCTTCCAGGACGGGACGATAGAGGCTCAAGGTCTTTGATGGGTATTGTAAATGGATTTCAACCTCCATAATCTGGTTCAGCACATCTCGTGGACAGGACTGCTCTCTGTACCGCTGCTCCTTAAAACAAGTTGTCGCTGAGGAAGGACGCTCGGTTCGCCGAAGCAGCCCACCAATATCACATCTTGATAAGATTGAGGATACGAAAGGGATGCATGTCAAAAGTGGAGAGTGTCCGTAACTCGAGAAAGCGAAGAAGCAATCATGGAGCAAACGGCTTGAGGCTTTCATGCACCTACCTACCTAAGACTTTCGCGCGCTTGGTACGCAAGAACGGATCCAGCTTATTGGTTGATCGAAGCAGCCAAGTGCACTTTACGCGATAACAACTTGGGACTGTCGGTACTAACGTCACGTGTACGACGAGCTGTCTCGCTTGACGAAATAACAGCAAGCCCCAAGCATTGATTTCGACGCTTATTATAATTCTTAATGCTGGATTTCAGTGAGTCGACGCTCCTGACGTGGTGTGGCGCATCGTATTCATTAATTGCTAAATAAGCCATGCTGACGGTGGAGGTATGGCGCTTGGTCTTAGGTGCAAACTATTTGCGGCATAGCCTGCCCTCTCACTCCCAGCCCTAACCGGCTTTGGGCGGAGGCCCAGATTCGCATTAGCGACTTTATTACGGAGTTTCCTTATTTATTGCTACGGGCGGAATTCGGCAAGATCGTGCGAGAAGACCTGTCAATGTTCCATTATTCTAAGCTCAGCACTAGAGACGTGCTGACTTGCCCTTCGTCGCCGCTCTTACAATATAACGCCCGTAACATTCACCAGACGGTGATTTTAGGCTAACCAACGCACTTCTGCATTGGCATACGGCAGTACATGCGTGGCTTAACTGGATCCAAACAAATCACCTCTTCTGGCTGTGAATTCAAGCTAATTTTAGATATGTGCAAGCAATGGGGGGGGCATGACACCAATTTCAGCCCTAGCAGCAAGCCTCAGGCTTCAGCCATAGAGAAAAAAATGCTTGAAGGGGTCCTGACAGACCCGATATATGCACGATATAATAATATCAGACGGGAATGCCTGCATAGTACCCCATAATCGACTGAGGTTGACATCACTCAGATATCTCTGGAACCTCGTAATCGTGGAGTCTCCCAAGACCCCTTACCAATTGGATTGGAATACGCATTTGGCTATTTCGTATCGTGAGCTTTTTGTAGAATTCGTACGGCAGCCTACACAACCCTTGTCAGCCTCCAGCCTAATTTCGGTTAAGCGTCTCCATTTTTGGCCAGGTAATTTCACGGCTGACACGAGCTTAGAGGACACTATTCAAGGGGCTGATTCTAGCCTGCAAAATCCCTCGCCCAAACAAGGAAATGCACTTCTGAGGGTGGCTCGACATGGGAGGTCATTCGGATCGAAATGGTCGATGTCAGCGGGGCGCCACGTCCAAACGAGAAAAACTTGAACGAGCCATCCGGTGTCAGGTAGGAGCCATGTGGACCCCAGATGGCTCAGCTATTATATATCCGTCATGAGCCCAAGAGGGGATGACGCCCGTTGATCTTGTCTCAACCACCCAGCACGCCAAGTCTACCCGAATCCGTCAAGATGAAGTTCTCGGTTGTAGCGCAGATCCTCTCCGGCGCCGTCGCGGTGTCCGCCGCCGCAGTGAAACGCGAAGAACTTGTCCCTTTCACTGCCATGTTCGAAACCATTACGCTGGAGGAGGCAGAGGCGAAAGCTGCTGATGATCCGGGCTTCAAGCTCATGAAGGCCATGGAGGCCAATGATGAGGCCGAAGCGAATCGGACCCTGAGCGGCCTTTTCGGCCGTGCCGAAGTCGAAGACCGTGCCGAGGGTTGCGAAAACCCTTACGTCCGGGTGGAATGGCGAAATATGAGGCCTGCGGACAGGAGATCATTCGTCAGCGCGGTCAGGTGTCTGTAAGCAGTTCCCAAGAACCGCGCATTCCAACTTATGGAGCAATTTGAGAGCAATATGCTCAATCAAGCAGCTTGTTCCCGAAGGCCGGAGTCGCGGCGTCCCGCTGTTGCCCTTCTCCCAAAAGAGGCTGCTGACCTGAGATTCAAAGAATGGACCGCCCCCCTACTGGTCTCGCACCGCCAGCGCGAAACCGATATGAAGAACTTGTATGGGTGCACCAGCAGATGACTGCCAACGTCCACATGGCTGGGTCTTTCCTGCCTTGGCACCGTTACTACCTCCACACGTTCAGCAGACTCCTGCGCAACGAGTGCGGATACAGGGCACCTTTCCCATGGTGGGACGAGACACGGGATGCTGGCAACTTTGCCGCCTCGGGATTATTCACCAATGAATACTTCGGTGCCCTGCCACAGGCCGTCAACGGGCAGGGAACTTGCATTAACAATGGCGTCAGTAGACCCCCTTGCGGTCCTGTAGACCACACGGACTCATCGCTGACAACCGTATATAGGCCTTTGCCGGCATTACGCTTCACATCGGGCCCGGAAACTCCAACGTGGATCGCTGCCTTGCCCGTGGTGAGAGGAGGGACTTGACCGCGCAGGTCAACAGCAACTTCGTGAACACCTGCAACTCGCGAACTGCCTACGCAGGTATGAGAGAATGCAACGAGTTCGGCCCTCACGCATACGGCCACAACGGTATCGGTCCCGTGATGGCCGAGGTGGCAGGCTCGCCCGGCGACCCCATCTTCTTCATGCACCACTCCTTCGTCGACAGGATGTGGAAGGTCTGGCAGAACCAGGCGCACTGGCGCTGGACTACCATTTCCGGATGCGCTGCCCCCGGCCGGAACGGCCAGCCCTGCCCGCCTTTGACGCTTGACACTGTCCTCACCACCCGCGGAATCAAGCCCGACGTTAGGGTCCGAGACATCCTCGACACCGAGGGCCCCTTCTTGTGCTACAAGTACGACTACTAAGCCAACCCATACTGAGCAATGTGGTCCGGAAATATGTATTGAGAAGATGCACAGAAATGGATACCCGAGGGCATGGCCGTAAATGGCTGCCTGCAGCTCTGGAGTATGAACATAACCTGCAGACAGAATATCTCCCTCATGGTTATTGGTTCATAGTTTCCTAATTATAATTGTAATAAACTTCACTTAAGTGAAGACTTCACCGAGCGAGTGTGATTGTCTGAGCGCGGTATTCACCGCCGTTCAGGGGCTCAATGCCCGTGTAAAAGATACCAATACCTAGCTGCTACGGTAGCCTCAAAGCAAGGAGTAGAGTGATGGCCAATGTAGATATTGCGCTCGCCATTAAGTGGCTCCAACTATTGGCCCCTAAGTGTCCTCGGGGACAGCTGAGAGGGCACCAGAAGACATTACGTGCTAATCAGCCATCACTCTGCATATATAGCTCCATGGAAAACCTTAGAGACGGTCTAGCTCAAACCAGTAATAAATGAAAAAGTGGCACAGCCCGAAGGCTGAGCCCCTTAAGGCGAGGGTCGAATCATTGCATGTAACGACTGCCCCATTAGATGAGCACATCTAAACTAAAAACGACGGCGCCATGCCCATTGAATAATTCCCAATTTTGCTAAAAATAACCTTTGCAGCCCAATGTCAAGCTCTCAGCCTCTATCTCGTAGCATACTTAGCGTCGTGCGGGTACTATTACACATTTTCAATCACGGCCACCTCCAGGTGGGGAGAGGCTGCGAGTGAGGAGCAGGCGGGAGGGGCAAGCCAAGGAGGAGTGTTACAGTTGTCTTCATACCCATTGGCTGTCTCCAAACTAGCAGCCGTATGCAGCCTACATAAAGACATATCTGGTAATCATTGATGAAAGTTACGGAAAGGGGTTGTCGAGGGCGCTGTGGTATCTTATAACACCCCATGTTGGACTGTTTTAAGGGACGGGCTCAGAGCAATCCAGGTCGAGTGGTATGCCACGTGGATATCTACTCCCCCCCCTGATCGAAACACTTTTGTATGGTATGCAGGGTTGAAGCCTAGACCTGCCAACGCCGGCCAGGACCGGCGTTCTGCTTCGATATAAGGAAACCCCACCAGGTGAGGTATTGCCGGGCGACGTTGCATGCGGACAATTCAGAACGACATGCTCATTGGCTAGGGCTCATATACGCCTGCGAGGGAATTTAGGCTCATCAGAGGACGGCAGACAACCCGATATCAGATAGACGAAAGTTTGGGGGGCGAAGCTGCGCGGTATGGAGTGGCCCTGGGTCGTCAAGTATGCCTCAATGCCTATTATGAGAATTACTCAATATCTCGGGAGGAGCTCGGATTCGTTTCGTTTCATAGACTCGACTCTTGTTCATACTCCCAACACTACCGAGTTACAATCATGTTCCGAGCTGGCGGAATGTCGAGGACAGCAGCCCTTTCTATGCTCCTAGCATGGACCGCTTCCGCTGTTCCCAACGTGACTGTGGAGCCTCTGGTTGATAGCTGTGCATCGTATCCCAATTATGACGACTCCACAGGCCAAGCGGGTCCGTGGTCGGCGATTGCTGATTCGACCGACACGGATGTCGACGGCTTCGGCTTCGTGCCTGTGTACGCTAGCCCTGTTGGTGATGGCGCTCGTTGGGGTTTCGTAAGTCAAAGCTGCCGCCGTAGATAACCGGGACGACGTGTAGCTCTACTATATCGCCTATTCAGGGCTTACGCTACACAGATCACAATACCGACCAAGCCTCCGGCCAAGGAAGTCAGCATGCGCTGCGCGAACGGCGCGCTCCAGGCACAGCTGGACATGCGCTCCCTCGGCATCAGGTGGCAGGATCTGGTCGCGGCAGGGACCTCCAACGAGGCCGCCTTCGGCTTTGGCTTCCCAGACCTCCCGGACCCGAACCGCCGCCTCGAGCCCTACGCGCACGTGGACCTCAACGGCGTGCGGCAGCCCGGGGTCTTCGTCGGGTCGGAGAACGTCACGACCTGGGGGTTCAACTACCAGAACAACAAGGAGGCCGGCGAGTACTACTTCCTGAGGCTGCTGACGCCGGGCAGCGAGAACCCGGCGACGGGAAGGCCCCTGAATGATGGGGAGTTTACCGGCTTCATTAAGATTCGCGATTGAGGATCTGACCACCTTGGATCGTGGGGAATGGCATGCTAGCTTATGATTTGAACGATAACCCCCTTTTCCCAAAAGGAAGTCTACTTATCTGTGTGCTATGTAGAGAAGTCCCTGTATCTTATGAATTCTAGTGATTATGGTGCTCATCGCAGTCGTGTTCATCTACTGAGTCATCATTGACTATACATTCCATCATTAACCACCATATAGCCGATTAGTTGAGTTCCAAAGTATAGTCTACGAAAACGACTAACCATGTCAAAGCCTAATTAGAAACTAAAGACACATGAAGCTGGGCAACGAGATCCATGGCCCTCGATTACTATTAGAACAATCGCCGAAACCGAAGGTAACGTTTTGTGGTTCGAAGAACTACATAACAGAAACTCTAGTATTAAGTTGTTCAGAGGTAAAAAGAGTGTAGTAAAGACCGGTGATAAAGGAGGGGCGTATTGGAAGTAAATTATGTGGACTTCACTTGCATCCTAGACGACGTATGGTGAACTTTCGTTCTTTTGTAGAATAGAGGTTGTGAACACACTCTGTCATTTCTAAAGTGATGTTTCGACTTCAAACTGAGATAAATGACTGGTTCGGTCATAGACGATCTCGAAAAACTAGTATTTGGACGATTGGTACAGTTTAGTATGGGGGAACTGAATTAATACTCCTTACAGTTTATGAGCAGGCTAGATAAAGGCATGATATAGCTGTGCCGTCGGGTATGAGGGCAATTACAAATACACACAATGAGCGGGGCTTGTGTTTTCTGTAACAGGCTGCTTGTCGGTATGGAATTTTGTCCAGCAAAAGGAGTATCGAACGAAGTTGGGTATCACCGGCCAGACGTCCGACGCCTGACGCCTGACCATGCTGGGCTTTGATCCATGGGGTCTACCCAACTCGTTTGTGCAGAGCCCTCATGTATTAGATAGCATCGGCATGGATCACCGAAAACGGCTAACTTATCGGCCATGACTGTTAATGTTTTCAACGTAACCAAGTCGCGGTTGTAACTAGCGACGTGTCAGTGATCAATGGCTGGCAGATGGTGGCCGTTTCGCCCAAGAATAACGAAATCCGTCTCTGAGAAATACCTAGCGCCGTGGTGATCTCAATACGGAAAGGGCCTGGTCTTATATCAATTATGACATCGATCGTCCGTGCCGATCATCCAGCCACCAAACATGACAAGACTTTCAGCATCCTTAAAGGACACTGGTCCGGCTACCGGGGCGTACTATTTATTCGGCGTGCAGATGTCCATAAGGAGCATAATAATGTTGTACAACGCGTAGTTGTTTCGCCACTGAGAACGTCAGGGTGGCTCTGGATCTACGCGAGCAATCAGATGTCGATGCCGATCTTATAAAGTATATATCCAGGTCGTGGACAAAATAATTGATTGTCACGCCTTACTCTTACCCCACTTGAACCTCAGCCAAATGATATTACTGGATGGCACATTTTATATCTGCCAACTTCAGAATTTATATTACTTGATACGAATGTGAATAAACATATTAACAATATCACTACCTTCTTTTTAAGCGCTTTGGTTGATTTTCTGCCATCTTTGAAACAGTTTCAGCGGAATAAGTCCCTCTGAATCAATGTGGGGGTGTGTCAATTATTTTGTCCACGACCCGATATCCGACCTGATACCAGACGTACAAGCAAGTAAAATTGTTCCATAAATACACATACTCTTGATAATCAGCCAGTCCATGTTAGTATAATGTTATGAATCTCCCTGAAGACGGTTTTTATACGCATTACTGTCATTGCATTTGATACGGTTCTCGAATAAGACTGGCCGACGTATATGTACCTAATTGAAGGTGGTGGCGAACCGGTGATCGACGTTCCCATCTACTACGCAGAGCAAACCCCACAGTGAACATATAATAGTCCCTGGGCCTAGTCCACATTGGCGTAGCCTTATTAGAGTGCTGGTTTCAGGCAAAGCAGGGCATACGTAGTTTTGTGTGTTTGTTTCCCGCTTCGCTATGGTATAACGAAAGTGGCGGACGGGTAGTAACCCCCAAGAAATGCTGCCTAACATTGGGAAGAAAATATGACATCACATACTTAACCAACCAAGCAGAGAGGTAGCCATACAGCTAACTCACAGACCACGGTACATAACTTACACTTAAAAAGTGAAGAAGTCATTTCTCATCGTGTTCATTTATGATAAATTATCCGAGTCAAGCCTGCTCTCCACGATATGTCCCTCATGAGACCCCTTTGTCCGAGAGCCGCCAAAATCATCGATACAAATCAGAGTGAGAGACCTAGTCCTTATTATGATTGTCAACCCCGCCTCATCGATCGCAGATGACCGAAACACGACCCATAAATCGCACGCAGCCCGATCTATGGAAGCCGTGCCGTGGATCACCAAGTCCCTCTGCGCCTTCATCTTTCGAGGTGACACTCGATGATGAAATACGTCGATGCTTACCCGTAGAGATCAGAGGATGGAGGGCGATAGTCCGAGCGAATATGAGCGCTCAGGGGCGCAAATTCTTAGCAGTTTCGGCAATGTAGTTCTGGATGAGTTCGCATTCGCAGTTGCCGTGGTTCAGGATCTCATTCCTCAGGACGAGGACTTCATCCTTGAGATGGTTGAGGTGGGCGTTGAGGTACTTGTTCTGCTGGGCGAGGTCCCGTTCTTGCTGCTGCAACTCCTCGACATTCTGCCTGTTCTTCTGGCGGCACTTGTGGGCGGCGATGCGATTCCTCTCACGGTGGGTAAGGGTTCTACTAACCCCAGCATGGTGCCGAGGCTGTGCACCTTCGAACAGCTCTACCCCTTCCTTCGTCTTGGCAGCCCCTTGCGACGTTTTTGGCGAGGGAGGGGTCTCCGGTTCTCGGGTGTAGCCGACATCTGTACGGGAGCAGGTGGACGGCTCGTGTACCAGGGAGGGAGGATTCGTTGCACTGACTCCAGCAAAACTATCAGGGCCTACGGTGCTAGGATTGAACTGGTGATCAGTTGTCGTTAGCGTTCCTGGTCGGTTGGATGCTGGCTAGATGAGGGCGCTGATAGCGTCCTAGTTGTCGAAGGGTATCTCACTGTATGTGACAGTCCAGGAAAGTATAACTCGTCTCGCAGGGCATCCCCTAGCGCTCGGCTCCCGTTTTCAGCCCACACAATTGGTTCATCGAAGCGATCTGCGGCCGTAGCCGATGGTACTACTACGAAGGAGTTGTCAGGCTCTTTCAAAGGGTTGAAATGCGATTCGTCGTTCTGCCACCCAGCTGTCTCCGAAAGGGCTGCGAATGTTGGAACTTCTCCACGCTCATAGAGATCTTCGAGATTCTCTTGGCTTGGAGAGCACATTGTTCCAGACGGCTCGGTTCTCCCAAGCCATTAGTTAATTGCATGGGGAACTGACTTATTAGTACCTCGCCTCGGTGCTCGTCAACTCGTTGTCGGGCGGACAATTCTCAGTCGCTATATCAAAGCAACCTGTCGCTATCGCACTGCGGAGGCAACCGAAAGGTCCTGCTTGGATAATCCGGTGGAAAATGCCCAGTTCTCCTATTACACACCATGACGTTATTTATGCATTAAACGGATTGGCCGTCTTGGTGGCTCAGGTCATTCCATATATGAGTGATAATGAACACTGAGCCACTCAAATTCTGGCGAGGAGAGACATGGTAGGCATTCACAACCATACCTCAGATCAGGAGTAGGTCGAGCTAATGCGCTATGACCAACTAGACTCTTCAATGGACCCTTCTTCGTAAGGCTGGAGGCGTTTCTCATTTTTCGGTTAGGAGTGTATCGTCCGGGGAGATAGTACTTGGCGCACTTTAGCAATGATACGTACATACCTATCTCCACAGCTACAGCGGTATACGAATTCTGCCGACAGAGGGACTAGTCTTTCCTTTCCAGGAGAGAATTTCGGCAAGGATGAACGACGCGAATGGTAGGTCGTAGATTCCCTGCACAAGTCCAATGCGCTGGTCATAGACTCATTCTTTATACCTGGGGAGTAGTAACACAGTAAGAATACAAGAAGTTAAAACAGGGAGGCATACAAACAGCAAGCCCAT
Source organism: Monosporascus ibericus (assembly GCA_004154915.1). Classification (NCBI taxonomy): domain Eukaryota; kingdom Fungi; phylum Ascomycota; class Sordariomycetes; order Xylariales; genus Monosporascus; species Monosporascus ibericus. The sequence continues at coordinate 13,698 of QJNU01000697.1, read as the reverse complement.
AGCCAGTCTACGCATTTATCAGACCACTGTTATAGCCAATCATGTGGCAGCACCTTTTCGGCCACTTGTCCGTCGCTATAAGTGATGTGATTCGCTAATGCCACATATTGTGGGTCGCTAGTTAACTACAGCGAAATATGATATATTTAAAAGCGTCCACTTACCTACATTACCTATCTACCTTTGTTCACTGGTCCGCGCCACATAAAGTTTGATAAGAAATCGAACGTTCCAGTTTGCTTCAACACGTGATTCTAAGTATGAGATGGAAGCTAAGGGGAATTGTAAAAAGTAAAAACCTATCCGACGAAGGGCGAAGTGGCAGCAGACCAAACAATGTTCCAAGTGTGGGTCGCTAATCGCGATAAACTGGCCAGCCAGACACTATAAAGCAAATCAGAGTTTCCATTGTAGGCAACGGGCTAACGCGGGACCACTAATTGTTGCTACTGCGGTTAGTTCGCCCTCTGTCGGATATCTTGTGGATAGTCACTTTGTGATGGCACTGCTGTCTAGGGATACAAAAAGGGGCGCTCGAACTGTTGTATCCGAGCTTTTATTTCGCTGTATGTTGTAGTCCTACATGCTAATCGCCTGATAGAGTGGCGTCCGGGTATATTTCTCAACAGAATCATTGTCAAGTATTATAAAGGTCATTGTCGAATATCGATGCCCGACAGCCATCATCCCGTTTCGAAACGTCGATATCGTAGCTGTTATGTGTCAGTTTCCGCTAGCGACGGCTAAGCCAGTTATACAGGTCCTCGGCCTCGTTGCTGACGAAGAAGAACGCCCGCGATCTTCCTGATGAAGCCATTTTGAGATTTAGGAGACACTAACAACAGCAATGGCAACAGCAACAACTGAATATCGAAGACGTCAGAACAAAGATTGCTTTCGTAAGGAACTTCAAGCGCTAAGGGGTACATGGGGCGAAAAGCATGATTCCTTATGCAAAATAGGTGGGGCGACAATGCCACTTTCCCCTTCATCTCCCTACTCTGCCGAAAACAAACCCCAAGGCTACTGCGTATTACGCTAAGAACTTATTTAGACGTTGGCATATCTAGCTAGGCGATGGGCTGAGCATATTTGACTCTATCTTGGTAGTCTGGGCCAGAATATTAGCTCACATGTTTACGGCGTGGGTCGGACTGACTCTGGAAGCATTGGGGAACAGTTGGGTGCTGTCGCCCATATAGGACCACTTAGAATTCAAGTCAGAGATTTGGAATTTCGTATCCCTTTTGGGACAGGATGTGTTTATTGTACTGGTCCAGGTGACGCCGAGACAACAAGGTTCTTTTTCTCGGTGGTTGTTGCTGTTGCTTCTAGTACTTCTTTTGAGTCAAACACCCGGTCAACGCACCACCCCCTCAACGCCCCGGGGGTTCCCTATATAAAATTGGTAAAACCGTATATTTTTAATTAATTAACAAAAATAGTTATTTAAAAACAAAAAGCGATATAATAAGGATTTTCATATAAATAACTAGTAATAAAAGTTTTATAACTTTAAATTCACGTTATTATAAGAAATTTTTATAATAAAGATAATACAATATCATATTAACATTTTTATATATGAATTATTAACAAATTTGTTAAAAGGTACATAAAAGTTAAAAATATAAATAATTTAATAAATAATATATATATTTTAAAGTAATGTGTAAAATAATAAACTTAACTCTTTAAATATATTTTATAAAAAGCGGTTAATACGTGATTATTTTCTTTAATTAAATATGAATTTTATTATTATTTTGTGTTAGGCTTGGCATAGACTTATGATTTGTATGGGAACATAGTATGGCGGCTTGGCAAGTTCTTGAACAATTTTACGCTATGTTTTTATATAATTTTATTAAAAATCGAACATAAGCGATTTTATAAAGGAAGATTAGTTATATTAAAAGTTTTTATATAAAATTATATTACTTTAGGTTTTTAAAAAATATAAAAATTAATTTTATGTTATTTTTAAAATTTTACCTTTTTTAATAAAAATTATATATATTATGTTTTATTTTATGATTATCTTTGAAATATCTGTTATTCAAACCAGTAGAGCTTATTCTATGTGAAATAAAAGTAAAAATATTTTTACTATTTTTTGTTGTTTTTTAAAGAAATTTAAAGTAACAAATTAAGGTGGGGCGTTGAGGGGGTGGTGCGTTGACCGGGTGTTTGACTTAGTACTTAGCATATGATTTGAACTTCATATGGTCAGGTTACCGCCGTTATGGCACAGTTGCCACTTCAAGACCACTAATACTTGATATATGCGCACCGTACTGATATATGAGTGCCCCTCTGCGCAATGTGCGTCAAACACGGCGTGTGAGCTTGAACCCCGCGGTCTAAGAAACTAGTCTATGATGCTACATGACACCCCTCAAAGCCCACCCGGGTTCCTCGTCGCGATAATCTCACTGATCTCCGCCGCCAGGGTGGTAGCAAGGGGCTGATCCCTCCGCACCAGGGCCGTCTCTACGGCCGAGAATATAGCCTTGACCCCTATGCCGACGTTCTCCGACCCCGTGATGGACCGCAGTTCATCGATTATCGCGTTGATGTCTGCCGGGTCGTCGAATTTCCCGGTAGCGGACAGGAGGGCATGCAACTCCCTGAGGTCCTTCACGGCTGGTACCGCGATTTCTCTTTCGAATTCGAGCGCCCCATGCTGATCCAACATCGAGCGCTGGCTGGTCGTCGCGACGATGAGGAGGCGTCGCCCCTAAAGATAATTAGTTATGTGTAACCATGAAAAAGCAGTATTGCCAACGTACCTTGGGGGGGCTAGTTTGGAGCACGGAGCTCAGATACTGCACTACGGCGTTGGAGAATCGAGGCCCAATAGGGTTCCAGTCGATGATCGTCTCAATCCTGTCTAGAATTATAATGCTAAGGGGTGATTTGTAGGCATCCGCGAAGGTACGGCGCAGATATTCCAGCTTGGCGCCCTCGTTCGTCCCGACATCGATTGGCCGTACGAGCTTGACGAATGGGAACTCGGACTTCAATCCTATTTCGGCAGCGAGAGCCGTCTTTCCGGCCCCACGAGGTCCGTGGACCAGAACAGAAAATAGAGGAGCATTTTGAGGAGTTCGAACTTGCTCAACGAAGCTGAGGCCGTTGGAGAGAATCGACTCGATATGAGGACTGTAGTGGACAATTCCATAGGGTGCTGCGCTTTCGAGCTCCTCTTCTGAAACACCGAAGGCGGGCTTGACATCCTCCAAAGCCCTCATCAGGTCATCTCTAGTCAGCATCACATCCTCGGGATCGCCCATCACACCGGTGACGTCGCCTAACTTTGTATGCCGGGTGAATGCATATGAGAGCGCAGCCTTAACGAGACCGTTAAGCTCAGCACCCGAGTAGTTCTTTGTCACGCGGGCCAGCTCCTTCAAGTCGATGTCTTTAGCTAACCTGTTCGCCTTCCTGATCCTGCTGGTATGGATATTTAAAATTTGCAATCTTCCGTCTTCGTCGGGGAGAGAGATCTCCATATGCACTTCAAGGCGTCCGGGTCTAAGGAGAGCATCATCAATCAGATCCTTCCGGTTAGTCATGCCAATGAGAAGAATATTGTTCAGCGCTTCCACACCATCGAGTTTGGTGAGTAGCTGATTGACGATGCTGTCGCCTACACCCGTGCCTCCTCCGGCGCCGCTGCCTCTCTGCTTGCAAACGGCATCTAATTCGTCGAAAATGATGATGTGCAGACCGCTGTCTTCGCCCGCCTCCTTGTATTCCTTTTCGGCGTCCGCGAACATCTTTCGGACGTTCTCCTCTGAGGCACCCACGTACTTGTTCAGGATTTCAGGGCCGTTGATAATTTTCGGCTCCCTTGCATTGAGCATCTTCCCAATTTGTCGGGCAATTAGAGTCTTGCCTGTTCCCGGGGGCCCGTAAAGAAGGATTCCTTTCACATGGGAGATTCCCATCTCCGCAACCAAGCCAGGGGGAAAGACTCGCGACGCGAAAGCACGGCGGAAGATAGTGCTGAACTCTTCATCTAGACCGCCGATTCCCATGTCGGCGAATTTGAAGTCGGGGCGCAGGATGGCATTGGCAGCAGGTCGTTTCCGCGAGCCCTTTAGCTTCACCGGGGGAACGGGGAAGAAATTCAGAAGAGTCTTCGTGTTTTCCTGGTTGCTGACCAAGCCTCTCTGTAAAGGATCGCTGCTTGGTTCTCGTGATTTTTCCATCCCGGGATCGAGCACCTGAACCGCCTTGACTCTGTACTTAAAATAGTATGACGAGTATGAAAGCATGCCCAGTTGACCGGGGGCGAGGAAGTGATGGTTGAATCGGGATAGGAAGACGTTTTCGAGGTCATCCTGATCTAATGGAGAAACTACCGATGTAGGTTTGGAAGCAAATTCAACTTCGATATCCACACTGGCCAACTGATATTTCGGCCCATCGTAAATCTGTGCCGAGAATTGATCTTCAGGTCTCATGGGTCGGTCACTAACTTGACACCACGTCCGCTGGGCCTTGTTCATGCGAATTTCCCCGGAGGGCACATCCGGCGCAGGCTGAGCAGTAACCACAACACCTCCCTGCAAACCCAGCAATACGTATAGATATCCGCGCGGGCGGCCAGGGAAGTCTTGCTCCGAGACGTAACATATGTTGCTATCTTGATCCTTGTTCTTCCCGACTTGGAGCCTTATTTGACCACCCTGGGCTTGGCCGGCGTGTGCGCCCGAATTAGGATATCCAGGTGGTGGGGGTTCTTGCCGATACGCATCTCTTCCGGTGTTAGGTGGTGGGGAGTCATAATATCTCGAGTTATCGTACTGCGGCTGACGTGGATCGTCTCGAGACGGTCGCGGCGGGACAGGAGAGTAGCCTCCCGGGCGGCCTGGTTGAACCTGCCGACCAGGCAAAGGTCTCCGATTTCCACCCCCGAAGAGGGCCTCTCGATGATCCATAGTCGTTGTTGTAGTCTAAGCACGGGAAAGACCTGGGAGATAGATTACGTGACGGAGATTCCGGTGACAAGAAAAAAGGAGATCGCAGCACTTCGTATGTGTGAACCTGGAAAGTACAGATTATCAGTACGGAGGTTAGATCCAGCTGAGGCTTGGTGGGGCAATACCTTACCCCTTTGGCGGTAATCAATGACGGCAGTCACCCGACAACAAAGAATGAGTCGCAAAGAACCAGTAGCAAGCGCCAGTGAAAATATACGGCGCAAGAAGTCTAACTATTTGTTTCGTTTGTTAAGCACAAGGTCTAAGTCAGTAGTCGTGTATTGGATGGATGGAGGGTCTGCGGTCCACCGAGGTTGAGGCTGCTATTTATGTACAGTAGGCTGCGTCACAGGTTGGTCCCTTAAAGTTAGTTGCCTTCGATGGGCCTCGAAGTTAGCCACATCTAACTAGTTCGGAAATTTTCAGAATGGCTTACTTAATGACCTTTTTGACGGCAATGGTACCAAGGTCGGAAATTTCGACGAACCAAAATGAATTACCTGTCGACCCATAATCCTCTCAGCACCAATTTCGTAGATAAAAACTGATGTCCATGCGTTCAGCAAAACTAAGAAGATAATGGTTACTGATTAGGTGCATGGCCGATAAGTGGAGTTCGACTGACCAGCAAAGCCCCAATATACCTGGGGTACAAGCCCCGTAATACATCGCCGGAGAAACCTAAGTATCTTCAGAATAAGCTGCTGATTCTGCAAGTTTGAGAACTACCCCTTATTCTGAAAGTCTCCGACTGCAAATAAGAGTGTAAGTGGAGCATGAGCCTGCAGACTGCAAACTGGCGAATGCAAACTGCGTGTATTGCATATGGTACGCTATGCCATAAAGTCCGAATGTGTTTTATGCTAATAACCGGGTTCGTATAAGTATGAAGACAAATGCCCGCTTTAATAACCCCGGGATCCATACTACTTAATCTGGGGTAGGGCTAGAGCTGATATCTCTATAATTATACAATCGATCGTGCTTAACAGCATCTGATAGCCAACTCTATTTTAATCTCTTTGGCGCGATCTAGTCCGGCGTAGAGCGCATCACCGTCACACTTGGGGGCTCTTTCATATCTCTATAACAATGCAGATTCCCATGTCGTCTTAAATAATGACCAGGACGTCTCAAGTAGTGAGCACTCCCTTATCAATATGTTCTTAACTTTTCCCCTCCATAGGATTCATGCCTGTGTCTTAAGAAGGTCAAGATTATATCGCATATGAAACCGATGAGTATTATAAAGGTTTTCCCTCCAACTGGATCCTTTAGGCGTAAATATGGCCAAGCGTAGCCGGCCGAACACATAGTTGGGTCTTTCCATTAGCCCGTCGCTACATCAAAGAAGTCGCATCTGTCTTCTGCATGTTCAGGGGTCACTATCTTCACAGCTGCGGCCGGGCGGATCGAACTCCGGAACAGGTGGACGAGGTTCTTAGCCCGCAGCGCGTGGGAACGAACCCAATCCGTAGGGAAGACGCCTAGTTTAGAGAAGCCGAGCGGAAAGGAGCAGCAGAAGGATAAGATGAGGGAGGAGGGCGATATCCTTCCCCCCGAGGAGTTAATCGCAGCTCCAGCCACTGCCCTTCACCGCGAGATGATCGAGGCCAGCATACCCTACCTGCAGATGCATCTCAAATGCTAGGACTGCTGGAGTCCATCAAGGAATCCTGTCGTCCGATGCTTAGCGGCGCACTCAAGCCGGAAGACACGGAACGCGGGACAGCGTGGTCTACCACTCTCCTCTCCCTCTTATTGGCTGCGACGAAAGAGAGGGCACGAGGGACTACTCTAATAAATTGGGGATGCGCTCAATAAGTTCGTGCACAAGAACGGACCGAAACATTTGGCATGCTCTTCGGGACCTGGGCTTCCAGTTGGACATCCAGGAGGAAGACTTTCTTGTTGGCGAGACGGCTAGTTAATGAGGCAGAGGATATTTGGGGCTCCCATATTACTACGGAACCATTGGGACATGTAGGATTTAAGCTACTTATATAGTAGCTGTGTTGAGACTACTGGGGCCCAAAGGGGCCTCGCTGTGGGTTGCTAGAACCAACACTTCCGTTGACGTCGAACACACACACGCACACAGCAATCCCAAACAAAACCACCAGTCAAGAAGAAACCCCTTTGGATACATAGGCAAGGATTTAGCATATGCAGACCTCCTTAGGCCTACAGCTACCTTTACATCCATAGAACACGACGCAATGTGCGCCAGTATCAGCACATAAGTTGGCACAGCCCGCAAACACCTCCCGAATTCGAGCTGATACAGCGATGGTGCGGCCATGGTGAATGCTGACACCTCTCAAGGAAGACGTTCTCTTGCACTAAGCGCTGCAGTTGCTGCGATGCGGTAGTTGCAGGACTCTGTTTATACATCCTCAACGCACTATAGAGATTGACGTACGGAGGAGGTTTCTTAAAGTAGACCAGAACTTACATGCCAAAAATTAGTACAAACCGCATACCAATTGCCACTAAATCCAGAAACGCTCTACTACAGTCTGTCCGCCGTAATTCATTCATTTACCCCTAAACCCGAAAACAGTATGTAAAATCGGAATACGGTATACATACTGTACGCCACCCCACCATCAGTGCCGGCCTTGGGACGGAAGGCATTGCACTGTTGCGGTCTTCAAGAACTACGAACCATCAAGCCATCCACCAGGCCCACCGTTCTGGCGTTCTAGGGCAAGATTATTGCCATGCCTCTGTAAGCTCCCTCTCGAAATCCATATCCCGTCCCTCTCGACCCTGCCGGTCCACTGATGCGCGAGCACGCAGACACCTCCTGGGCAAGAAATCATGGAACGTATACAACACGGCGAACATCGAGCGCGTGCGGCGCGACGAGGCGGCGGCGCGCGCCCGCGAGGAGGCCGAGGAGGAGCGCCAGCAAGAGGTCGATGCGGCGCGTCGCCTTGCGATTCTGCGCGGCGAGACACCGCCACCGCTCCCGTCCCCCGCGGAACAACGACCGGGAGATGAGACGCCAGCGGGCGGCAGAAAGCGGGCCCGCGAGGGGGAGCGTCAAAGCGCAGATGCCGCGTTCCCTAGCGGCAGGAAGAGGCGCAAGCGTGCCGGCGAGGACGACACGGACTTCGAGCTGCGGCTCGCCCGCGAGAAGGTCCCGACGGCGCGGCCCCAGGACGTAAACAACAACCCGAACAAGGACAGTGGCAAAGGCAGCAGCGATGCGCCGCTGACGGACAGCGCCGGACACATCGACCTGTTCCCCGAGGAGCGGGAGGCAGCCGCGTCGGGCTCGAAACACGGACAGGGCAGGGGACAGAAGAACGAGGAGGCGGAGCGCGAGGCCGCGCGGAAGCGGCGCGAGTACGAGGACCAATACATGATGCGATTCTCAAACGCCGCGGGACGGGACGGTACCGTGGCGGCGGATGGGCCGTGGTACGCCCAGAAGCAGCAGCGGCGGGGCGGGGATAACGACGGCGACGACGCGACCATGGAGATGGCGGTAATGCCCTCCAAGGACGTCTGGGGCAACGAGGACCCGCGGCGCAGGGAGCGCGAGGCGGCGCGCGTCGTGGCGAGCGACCCGCTGGCGATGATGAGGCGGGGCGCGGCTAAGGTGCGGGAGGTGGAGAGGCAGAGGAGGAGGGCGGACGAGGAGAGGGAGAGGGAGCTGAAGCAGCTCCGGAGGGAGGAGAGGCGGCGCGAGAAGGAAAGGAAGGGGAGACGGCAAGGAGGAGGAGGGAGGGGGAACGACGAGGACGACTTGGAGGGTTTCAGCTTGGATGATCCAGGTTTGGGACGCTCGGAGAGAAAGCATGGCCGTCGGGACAGGGAGGATGATGAGGATAGCAAGCACCGGAAGCATCATCGTCAGGGGCACCACCGATCCAGGGAGGACGGTGGATTGCACAGACATTCGTCAGAGCACCGGCATCGTCACGAGAGTAGTTGGAGCGGGTCTCGAAGGGATTACGAAGAGGACGAAAGGCGTTCACGTGGGCACGATGGTCGGCACGCGGCGAGGAAGGATCGTTACTAAATTTTCATGGAGCATGGCGTTTACTCTTTCGGAGCATTAGATACCCCATTCCTACAGCTACACGTTTGTATTAAATCGCTTAGGGTGCTACATCATTCATTCGTAAAAGTAATTCCTACGATGGGTATCATTTTATGCACCGTCGCTATCCCAACTCAGCCCTCAACACGCAAACGCCGGGCTTGGTAACTCTTATTTCTTCTCCTGCCACGGGAGACTGATCTCGACAGGCTGCATCTGCTTCTCGACCAGCGTCACGATCTTCGGCGCCTCATCCAGATTTTTCAACGCCTCCATGATCGCCTCGAGGGTCTCCCTGCTCAACCCCTCCCTACGATCACTGTAGATATCCAGGCCCTCCTGCGTGAACAGCGTCGGTGCGAACCAGGTAACGACCCATCTCTCGATCCCCGCGCCGCCCTCCGCCGTCGTCAGAGGCCGCTCGCCGTAGCCGAGGACCTCCCAGTGGCTGCTCGCGATCCTCAGCCAGCCCTTTCCGCGCCAGTCCCAGGCGCTGGGGCTGCCGGGGTCGGGCCTGTCGACGCCTTCGACCGTCTTGACGCCGGACTGCGACCCCTTCTTCTCATACTCGACGAGGTCATCGATGGCCGGGGATGAGGATTTGTCGGCCTCGTAAGGCTTGTAGGTTATGCGCACGTTCTTGGCGGACCGCCACATCGAGAGCGTCGAGTGCGTCACGGACCAGGTCCGGTACAGCCATTCGAGCGGCGGCGGGACGGAGGCGTGCGGGTCGGCAGGTCGGGCGACGTACTTGGACGGCGACCGCACGCTGATGGTCGTGGGAATATTCGTGCCCGAGTCGGCCATGTTGAAACCGCAACAAACAAACGGATAGTAGGTGGTTATGCGGTTGCTGCTACTACTATCAAGGTGAAGAACGGAAGCACATGCAATGCCAGGCTGCTAAATTGAAAGGCGAGGAGGCATCGAGATGCTCCCTGCAGAAGAGCGGCGGTTCAACAGGTAGATTGTGCAGCTAATTTACCCGCTTCCGTTGGACAAGAGCCTCTTTAGGCGGCGGTGGGATTTGGTAGCGATAAATTGATAATATGTTTACATGATGATCAGGCTTGACAGGGAAAGCCACTTACCCCCAGCGCTACGTATCTGAGCCCAATCGCCGAGAGCGCGGCAACGTACAGTAGTCCAGAGAGCCGAGCATACAGAGTCTGCGCCAATGCGATCGTGTTTCAGGCACGGATGAAACTGGAATTTGCACACATAGATATGAGGCCAAGGGAAATACACACAGGCCGGGTATCACTAACAGAGAACATGGAAACGGAGTGAAAGGTACATGCAGACAAAGTTAGTGGATGGAATCTATATACGATGAATATATGCAAATAACCATCATTCAGGTAGCCATTGTACAATATACGCCTGGAATGTACCTCTTTACAGATAGGGCAAGTACAGCAGCATGTCTCGGATGATTTGCATCACTGGCTTTTCCCTTACGGGAATTTGAGTACATCCAATCGAATTTGTCATTTAAATATTCGCGTTGTCAATAATCCCTTCTTCATGTGTTGGCCGTTCGATTATTTGCAAGTCTCATAGTACATTCATCTTATACCGCCAGCTTCCCTGAATTAGAGCCATACATTTTAAGCTTCCCCCCTTGTTAAGCCACATCCAAAAGGGATTCATTCCGTCAGATATCATTGAGCCTACCTGCTTTGGTTTTCCAGAACAACTCGGTTTGATTTCATATCAGTAAATAAGGAACACACCCCTGCCATTAATTCCCCCACACGAACTACATCAACCCGCCAATAAATCTCTTAGGAGTTTCCTTATTTCAACTTCCACGGTTTGTTCAAGCCCAAGGTCACCGTTCCAAGAAGCCGCTAGGCGCCCTCGCCAAGGGTCGTCAAGGCCCTTCTTCTTTCATATACTGAACATGGACGACGCCGAGGCCGCTGCTATGGCCGAGGCCATGGGTTTCTCGAGCTTCGGCGCTCAGAAATCAAACAAGCGGCGCAAGTTCAATCCCGGCGCGGATGCCATCGTCGCCTCTACCTCCACCGCCACTTCAGCTGCATCGACCTCATCCAACCATGTCGGCGGGCCTCTGAGTTCAGGGTCCAACTCTACGCCTTTGGGTGTCAGAACGCAGAACAACGATGAGGTCAACCTTGACCTTGATGATGGCGACCACGATGGTGATTCTGCTATTGGCACTGGTGCGGCCCCCCACACGGCCGATGGGGACGACTTGGAGCCACAGTACATTGACACTTCGCGTCCGCCGGCCCCTGCTAATGCAGGACCTAGCGATGACGTTCAGACCAGGATCGATTCAATAGTTGGAACCCCATATGACCAGCGCTTTGAGATTCATACAGTTCCAGTATACAACCAAGCCAGCAGAGGTGGTCGTTGGGGGAGGGGAGGACACCAATCTGCACGTGATCGGGACGGCGACAAGGGCGAGTGGTGGGAGGATTACTATGACCCGAGCTCCAACGTTAATCCATGGGAGCGGCTTGAACAGGATCGAGGTCTGAAACCGAGGGGCCTATGGATGTCCTGGGAGGAGGCGCAACGTTGAGCTCGTTTTTGTTCGAGGGGTGCGTCGTGTGCGTCCACTGATGCGCCGTCCACGGATGCGTCTCATCCTACCGAGTTGCGCCTATGTCCTTGTCAGTCAATCTACGTATGAAGAGCCACGGAGAAAAGACCAGAGTTGATATTGCTCTACCGGTATATATTTTTATTTGTGAAGGACCTGGAACCCCCTTCGACGTCGAACAACTCTCCGCCCCCGGAGGATCACGTGACATCCCCGGCTGCCACGATGGCGTCTTTCGCAGTCTGTGGCTGGGCTACTCCATGGCCCTTCACACGGCTGATCTACGGTTTGTCAGCAACCCCCCTCCGGACCAACGGGTGGACCCGGGGGAGTACGGTAGGCTACTGCCCACCGTGTCTAAGAGACAGGTCTCTGGTTTGTGGGCGCTGGGTATTCAGAGTGTCATTCGCTGTATTACTCCCGCTGAGGGGAGGGAAGGGCCATTCAGCCATCCGCCTCAGATACGAAAAAGAGCCAATGAGAAGTACAACGATACCACGACGGCCACAAAGAGGAGCCTCTACTGTCCTGCTACCGGCCGCCATTACAAAAGAGGAAATATCCACATCCCCCAAACGGCAAAGTGCCGTCCTGTCAGCGGATGCGTGTGTGTGTGCGTGTGTGTGCCTATCTGCAAAGTACATGGCCAATACCGGCGCCCCGAGTGTGTCCCTAAGACATTCTGTCCCAGCATCTGGGTCCTTCCCCAGATCTGCCAGTCCCTCCCTGTTGCCGGACGATCCAAGCTTGCAGCTGTAGCAGCCGCCACACCCACCGGTCGCACTCAATGCACGTCAGGCTCCCCACGCCCCTACCGGACACGAGATGGCGTGCTTTTAGCCCCGTGGTTTCCCCAGATCGCCTTAACGCCGTCCAATCATAAATCATGACCCCGTGAAACCGGAAATTCACCCTGGCAGGCTTACTCGGCCCGCACACCCTCCAGCTCGCCCTAGCGGGACCGTGGAGACAGCTGCAAGACGCAGGAACAGGTCGACCCGCCCCCCGGCTCGCGCTGTATGTACACCACACCCACCCATTTGCAGGCTGGGCGTCCGCTGCTGGTAAGAAAAGTGGCGAGGGATGGGCGTCTAAACTTTTGCCGCGTTGCCGCCCAACCGACCGACCTCCACCCACACCCCCCGTCCTGAAACCAGCCATATGCGGTCTCAGGGTTATGTGCAGGAAAATGAAGAATCAGGTAGGGGGCGTGCGCATTATGCACACAACGGATCGCAGATCTTGCTGCCAGATCTGGCGTGGCGGCCCCATTATGATGTGCTTCCCGAATGCAACGCCAAAAACGGCCGCTAAAAAAAGCCAAATCGAACGACATGGGTAGAAAGGGAAAGGAATTTCGGGTATAGTGATGTGTAACTTTTGAGGCTCAACTCCGCTGTCTTCGCCGCTATTCCCTGCTGGCAGTCGGTACGATGTGCCACGCTGTGCGATGCGGCTGGGAAATCAAAATTGCATCTGAAAAGATAGGCGAATCTAGTACTCCGGTGAAGGGTACCTCTCGCGAGCCTTCTTGTACTCCTTGGAGTGCTTCTTCTCGGCCTTCTTCTTGAGGGATCTGCCATTTCGCGAGAAGGAGAAACCCGAATCGTTAGCCAAACGCGATCTGTAATGTAATAGCACTTAAATAGTCTAAGATCTCCCCGGAATTGAGGCTCTGCTGCAGCATGAGCTGCACCAACGCGCATTTTAACTTTTCTGCAAATTTTTTTCGGAGCTTTTCGAGCTTGGGGGGGATCGTATTGTACTTTTCCAATGAAAATGAAATGGGACGGGTAAAGAAGCTACTCACGAGACTTTCTTCGACGTCCACTCGAGATCTGCGCGCACCTCCTGCGCGTCCTGTATGCCTTCCTGGAAGCGGGCGCGCGACTTGGCCAGACGCGCCTGCGCCTTCGCCTGCAGCTCCAGGAGCTCGCGGTGCTTCGCGTTGAGCTGGCCGGAACTGTATCTCTCCGTTAGTCGCGGGCTCCCTCGTTTAAATCCCCCCTTTTCTTCAGACTCCCAAAGCCTCGCGATTCGCAGGCGCGTAGGTGGAAAAAAAAAAAAAAAGGATG